>JAJPUD010002355.1:233234-252924 GCA_023553655.1 Myrmecobius fasciatus
ATACACCCAGGGAGAGGCCTGTGGGATCTGAGTCTGGACCACCACATGGCATTTTCACGCTCTCTAGTGATGTTTGCTTACATTATGTTTTCCTTCTTGGGTTTTTTTTTTTCCTGTACAGCAAGATAACTATATATATATATATATACATATATATACATATATATATATATATATATATATACATACACACACAGACATTAAAAAAAGAATTGGGAATATTTAGCATGGGGAAAGGAAGACTCAGAGAGGGTTCTCTATGTGGAAGGAAGCTGGGGGACATTCGTTTTCAAGAAACTGAAAAACTATCTTGTGGAAGGGGGATTTATTTTGTTTTATTTAGCTTCAGAAGACAGAATTAGGAGCAAATAGGTAGAAGTGCGAAAAAGTAAACTTAAGCTTGCTGTCAGGGGAATTATAGCTATCAATTATACCTGTCTGAAAGTGGAATGATCTGTATTATGATGTGTTATCATTGTTTTCTACTCATTGCAGAACTCCATGAAAAGGCCAGATGACCACTTGTCAGGAATGTTTTTTTTTTAATTTTTTAGCTTTTTATTTTCAAAATATATTCATAGTTTTCAACATTCACCCCTGCCAAACCTTGTGTTCCAAATTTTTCTTTCCCTTCCCTCACCCCCTCCCTTAGATAGCAAGTAATCCAGTATATGTTAAACATGTGCAATTATTCTATACATATTTCTATAATTATCATTCTGCATAAGAAAAACCATATGAAAAGGTAAAGAAATTAGAAAAAAATAACCAAACAACAATATAAAAGGTGAAAATATTATGTTGTGATCCACATCCACTCTCCACAGTCATCTCTCTGGGTACAGATTGCTCTCTTCATCATAAAATCATTGGAACTGCCTTGAATCACATCATTGTTGAAAAGAGCCACATCCATCAGAACTGATCATCATATAATCTTATTGTTGTTATGTACAATATTTTCTTGGTTCTACTCACTTCACTTAGCATCAGTTCATGTAAGTCTCTCCAGGCTTATCTGAAATCATCTTGCCAATCATTCCTTATAGAACTATAATATTCCATAACATTGATATACCATAACTTATTTAGCCATCTTCTAATTGATGGGCATCCAATCAGTTTCCAGTTCCTTGCCTTTATAAAAAGGGCTTCTACAAACATTTTTGTACATGTGGGTCATTTTTCCCTTTTATATAATCTCTTTCAGATAGAGGCCCAGTAGAGATACTGCTGGATCAGAGAGTATGCACAGTTTGATACCCCTTTGGGTGCGTTCCAAATTGCTCTCCAGAATGATTGGATGAAGTTACAACTCCACCAACAATATGTTAGTGTCCCAGTTTTCCCACATTCCTCCAACATTTATTATTATTTTTTCCTGTCATCTTAACTAATCTGAGAGGTGTATAGTGGTACCTCAGAATTGTCTTAATTTGCATTTCTCTGATCAATTTTGATTTAGAGTATTTCTCTTATAACTAGAAATAGTTTTAATTTCTTCATCTGAAAATTGTCTGTTCATATCTTTTGACCATTTATCAATTGGATAATGGCTTGCATTCTTATAAATTTGAGTCAATTATCTATATATTTTAGAGGTGAAGACTTTATTAGGACCCCTTGAGGTAAATTTTTCCCCAGTTTTCTGCTTCCCTTCTAATCTTGTCTGCATTGGTTTTGTTTGTACAACATTTTTTTAAACTTAATATAATCAAAATTGTTAATTTTGCATTTCATAATATGCTTTAATTCTTATTTGGTCACAAATTTTTCCTTCTCCACAGATCCATAACTATGCTTTGTTCTTCTAATGTTTGATAGAATTCACATGTAAATCCATCTAACCTTAGAAATTTTTTTCTTAGGAAGTTGATTAATAGTTGTTCAATTTCTTTTTCTCCAATGGGATTATTTAAGTAATGTGTTTCCTCTTCTTTTAATCTGGACAGTGTATATTTTTGTAATTATTCCTCCATTTTACTTAGGTTGTCAGATTTATTGACATTTAATTGGGCAAAGTAACTCCTACTTATTGTTCCAATTTCCTCTTCATTGGTGCAAAGTTCTCCCTTTTCATCTCTGATATTAACAATTTGATTTTCTTCTTTCCTTTTCTCATCAAATTAAATTAATTTATTAATTTAATTATTTAATCTAATTAATTAAATTAATTAATAAATAAAAGTTTATCTATTTTGATGTTTTTTCATAAAGCCAACTCTTACTTTTGTTTACTAATTCAATATTTTTCTTACTTTCACTTTTATAAATCTAACCTTTTATTTTCAGAATTTTAAATTTGGCATTTAATTGGGGGTTTTTAATTTGTTCTTTTTCTACTTTTTTTTTAGTTGCATGCCCAAGTCATTGATCTTCTCTTTCTCTATTTTATGCAAGTAAGCACCTAGAAATATAAATCTTTGCTTAAGAACTGTTTTGGCTCCATCCCATAAATTTTGGTATGTTGTGTTATCATTGTCATTTTCTTGGATGAAATTATTTATTGTGTCTATGATTTATTGTTTCACCCACTTGTTCTTTAGGATTAGATTATTTAGTTTTCAATCAATTTTTGGTCTTTTTTTGCATGTAATTTTTATTGCATCATGATCTAAAAAATTGCATTTACTATTTCTGCCTTTCTGTATTTGATTTTAATGTTTTTATACCCTAATATATAGTTTATTTTTGTATAAGCTCTATACACTGCTGGTAAAAAGTATATTTCTTTCTGTCTCAATTAAATTTTCTCCAAAGGTCTACCATACCTTAATTTTCTAGAATTTTATTTACCTTCTTAACTTCTTTCTGAGAGAGCAAGATTGAGATCCTTCCACTAGTATAGTTTTGTTATCTAATTCTTTTTGCAGCTCTCTTAACTTCCCTAGGAATTTGAATGCCATATCATGGTGCATATATGTTTAGTATTGATATTAATTTATTATTTGTGGTACCCTTTAGCAAGATTCCTTTCTCATCTCTTTTAATTAGATCTATTTTTGCTTTTGTTTGATCTAAAATCAAGATCACTACCCCTGCTTTTCTCACATCATCTGATGCATAATAGATTTTGCTCCAGCCTTTTACCTTTAAGAGAGTCTTTTGAGTTGCAGACTAACTCATATCACCCTTTAAAGTTTTATCTGGTGATGTTTTACCTTTAGCATCTTCAGGATTTGAGGTCTTTTCCTTATCTCCATAATAGCTATCTATATTCAGAGCTCTTTTTGCTTTTTTTGCTCATTTTTAAAGGTTGAGGTCTGCTGCTGGAGCAAAGGGTAGATTGCCCCAACTTTTCTCTACAGTTCATAGTGGCTTCATACTGCCCTGGGCCCAGGGCTGCAGGTTTCCTTCTGGTGCTGGGTGGATGTGGCCACATCCCATATTATGCTTGGGTTCAGGGACTCACTATTTTATTTCTGTAGTTGTGTTGGAGTTCTCAGAGCTAGTCTACTGATCCACTGATTTCTGAACCAGGACAGAGTAGTCAATACTGTTGTATTCTGGCTAAGGCTCTTCCAGAAGATTCCCTATGCATATGGAGGCCTCTCCACTCTTGGTCCCTGTGCTGTGCCTCAGATAACTGATTCCTCCCTTGTCCAGTTGGGATAGGCCTTTCCTGAAGTTTTTCAAAATATCTTCTTCAGAAAATTTATTACATTTAAAATATTTGTGGGTTCTGTCACTCCAAAACCTGTTCTGAGGCTTGATCTGATGTTCATCTGAGGGAAGTGAGGAAGCGCTCAAAGACCTATTTAATCTCTGCCCTCTTGCCTCTGCCCTCAGGTATGTTTCCAGAAGAGATTATTGAATGTGTTTTCCATTGATTCTGGGTTTAACAAATTAAAAATAATCATAGTGAAACAAGCATATGTATTTACACAAAATAACTTGTTCAAAAGCATCATCCAGAGAACTTTCTGAGTGAGATCACACGCTCAAATTATTTTTATCCTTTTGGATAATGACTAAAATGTGTTATAATGTATAATTATTGTGATTTTATAATAATTGAATGGAGTATCACTTCAGTTTATATATTATTTGATATGTTCAAGAATATGATAAATACCTTCTCCTTTAGTTAACTCTTACTAAACTGTTGCCAGTGAAAATATAGGATTTCCTTATGCAATTTGGCAAAAAGACATTTGATTATTAAAAGATATCCATTCATTATTCCTTTATTGAAAAGTATTTTCAGTTTAAGACCCTTAAATAAGTTTATATCATACCATTTTTGAGTTTTTTTTGTTTTTAGACTTGTATATTCATGTTACATATATATATGTATATATATATATATATACATGTGTATACATACATACATACATATATATATATATATGTATAAAGTTCCAGATATACACTTAATGACCATGAAATTGTTTTAGTTGGTATAAAATGAATAATTGAGCTTTGTTCCTATGTTTAGCAGACATTTCTTTCCATGGGTTTAGTTATCAAGTAAAAATATCGGTTATTTAAATGTATCCTGAAAATACTGGTCATGAAAGCAGATTGTGTTTTGGATTATCAGGAAAATCATCAATTTGGGAGTATCAAGTAACATATCTACTGAGTTTTTCCTGTAGCATAATGAAGCTGTTTTTATGACTCCCTATGTAAAATGTCAGTTACTAAAACAATTATGTTGGCCCGTTTGAAAACTGAAAAGGAAAGTACAGACTTTAAATAGGGAACAATTGTCATAATCATTGGAATGAGTTTTTTTTTTTAAACTGGGATCTTTTCTCTGCTTCTGTTTGTAGCTATTATTCTTTTTTTTTTAATAAAACACCTTTTTATAGATAATATAGAAGATTTTGTACACCTCCAAACTATCTATACTTCATGTAGTATTTCTAATTTTGAAAATAGATGGCACAACAATTGAAACTTCTCCATCTTTATTTGATTCTATCATTTGTAGAACTTGAGTCTTCTCTTTTTAACTTAAATTTAAGTATTTAATTTGTTGCAGTAAAAGGGGAAATTAATCTAAATATATAGACTATTCTGAATGCCTAGTCATTCAACAGCCTGGAAACTTATAGAGAAATACTCAATTGTGCTCATGTGAGATTGCTATAGGGATATGGATTCCACACTAAATTATTTTCCATTCTGAAAACTCTCCCACTTAACTCTGTAACAATGAAATGTTTATTACAAATGACTTTAAATATATGTTGTATTTGCTTTTGTGCTCCATTATCAATGCTCCACATTACTATAAATTACTAGTCTTGCTTTCTTTATATTTGTTACAGTCATTTAATTGTTGATGTTTTGATTAAAACATTTATTTTATCCAATAAAAATCAATTACTAATTTTCATAATAGTCTTTTGACATTTAGACATTATTCCTATAATATCCTCTGAATATGAAGGATGTGAGAGGTTAAAGTGCTAGTATTAATCATGCTATAGAGATGCTTTTTATGAACTATTTTGTCCACCTGAATCAACTAATTATACCCCAGATTTTCTCATTAGAAAATATTTTTCTACCCCCTCACATTTTATCCTTATAGAATGTAAAAAAAAGAAAATCAATAGTAAATGAAAATTGTGACTGTCTTTTACAAAATCAGATTTTCCCACGTTGAATACTTTAGGTTCTCATGTTTTCAGTTTATTGGAGAGATAAATAATAAATCCAAAATGTCTTGCCATACAGACCACTATTTTTATATGGTTTATAATGGTACTACCTTATTCTCTGGTTATGTTTATTAGTTGTTTTGTTTGATTTTGGTGAAGCAATTGGGGTTAAATGATTTACCTACAATAACACAACTAGTAAGTATTAAATATATGAGGCCAGATTTTAATTTAGGTCCTCTTGATTTCAGGGCTGGAGCTCTAGCCACTGCTTCTCTGGGCATTATTCTTATGGAACAGATGATCACAGTTCAAATAACATTCAGTGACAGCAATTTCATTTGTAGCCACTGACCATCAAAGCATAAGCTGATCAGACTGCTTCCCTGCTAATCACAAGTAGACAAAGAATAAAGTACTCCTACTTAAGAATCATCACTCTCTTGGGAGCCAAGAATATGTCTTTCTTTTTTCAGTATTGAATAGACAGACACATATGGGCACTCACACAGACATATACATACCAGATTAGTGGTAGACATTGAATATTTGGAAGTTCCCAGTTCAACATGGTCATATACAAGCATTCTGGCTATGAAATCATAGAATTCCCAATTATGTATTAGCCTACTTTAACCAATGCACTGGATATAAATCATGATTCTATAAGATCTCAATAAATTCAAATTTGGGGCTGATTCAAAGAGGTTGGAATTCAAAGATATAAATGTAAAGTCACATTCTTGAATTCAAATAATTGACTTCATAGGTACAATATTGGGAAGAATTACAAAAAAATGACAATAGTGTTGGAAGAATTCTCATTTTTTCTAGACTTTCATATGTGACAGCTACATCCAGAGATTTGGATTATGTAGTAGGCATAAAATTGACCAAGGACATAGAGATCTCTTTAGTTCTCATCAGACTTCTATAGCACAGGTACTCCTGTGTTGTCATCTTTATGTACTTGATTTATGGATACCATTTTTAAGTATCATAAATAATCATTAGTAATTTATTTTTATTGGATAAAATAAATGTTTTAAGCAACTAATCTGAATTGGTAACCAGGTTTGGTTAGATTATATTCCAAATTCCTATATTTCCAAACTTTCATAACTTTTCTTTCTTTAAGCATTTGTTTGAATTTGTTTCCCTCTCCAAATAGATAATAGCATTTACGTGCAAAATACCACACTAGTATTTAGAAAGAGCCAATTCTCTACAAAACTGGGAAATAGAGGAGTTTATAATTAATCTTTTAATTTTACATCTTTTTACCTCTTGGTATCATCCCTTCTTTAACTTCAGGCATATAGTAACCTCTTGACCTCACTTTAAACTGACCTTCATTATGAATTTGAGACTTACTCATATAGCAGTAAATGAACAATACCTGATAACAGATTTGTCCCCTCTTCCAAGAAAAATTTTGTTTTTACTGGGATCAGATATTTAAGATAAAAACCTAACAACTTACCATCTATATAGTGTGGTCATCAATTTTTCTCAATATAAGTAAATCTGGATGTGCTTTTGCCTCTTTCATTTTTTAAAATTTATCTTTCCATTCCATGGTCCAAGTCATTTATTGGGACACATATGACATGTAGAACAGTTTAAAGAGTCAGCATGGCATAATGGGAAAAACATAGATATCTGGAGATGTGGGATTTCTGTTCACATCCTCATTCTCACAGGTAGAGATAGTTGTCTTTGTATAACTCACTTAGCTTTCCTTAGCCTTATTTCTTTCATTTTTAAAAGAGGGGAGTAATACTTGTGTTCTTCCTTTGTATAGCTATTTTGAGGGCAGCTATTTTAAAAGCCTTAAAGTGCTTTGGAATTAAAACTTCTAATTACTTTTATTACTTAGCTGTTATAATATAACTTTATAACATATATGAGACCCTTCATGGCTCATGAACTCACATTTAAACATAAAATATTATTAAAAGTATACTTCAAAAAGTTATTTCATTGGTGTCTTTCAAATTAAATCTATGAATTGAGTTTTGATGGTAAAATTAAGATGATTTTTGCTGGGCCAAGAAGATGGGTGAATTTCGAAAAAACATTCCTTTGTTTTAATTTCCTATCTTTTTGTGTGTAGCCTTTTGTCTCACTGCATAAGTCAGATAAAAAAGGAGATACTTTCTGGGTTAACAAATTTAAGTTGTAAAAGCTTTTTCAGAAATGGCAGTTTGGCATGTTCATCACAAATTTTTCATTCAATATTTATTTTCTTACAAATCAAACATTTAAGTAATACAAGTAGGGGTATGGGAACAATTTACAGAGATACTTACTATAAGAGTCAATCTTTACTCTCAAAGCATTTACAACCTAATCTTCAACCATATCTCTTCTTTGTCCCTGTTCTCTTATTCTTAGGTTGTTGAAATATTTCTATGTGAATACCTGAAAATGAGATCTTTTAATATTCACCAAAATTGAGGTATAAAGGTCGGGAAGATTCTTCTAAATTCTCCAATCATTGATACATGCTTCTCTTCTCGTAAGATAATGTGAGTCTATTTTCATAGATCCATCAAATTTTTCAGAGTTTTTTTTTGCCAAATAGCTATTAATCTTTCCCACTGTTCAATACTGATATAGATCTAGCGTTCCTTGAACTTTGAAAGAACTTCACCATTTTGTGCTGAAATAAAACTGTACTTCCCAAGGTATGAAAATTTTTTCTCTGTGGGTGAGGAAATGAATTTGGTTTTTAGGAAATTATCAAAGAACTTAGAAGAATCTTCTGATTTTCTGCCAGTAGACTGTAATGTGCACATATGAATTATTCATTGTTTTTCACTCTTTTCTTTGATAAAAATTTATTTAGAGCAAGAATAGTTTCTTTTTTTGTTTGTGCTCCCTATGCTTGAGGCACAATATCTAGCATAGTAGGTGCTTAAAAATAAATGTGTTGATTGTTTAATTGTATGATAAATCTGAACATGTCATTGTTCTTTATGTTTTAATTATATCTTAATTGTATGGTAGAATAGAAACGACATGAGAATGCTGTGTTCTATTTTGGAAGCCATGTTTGTGAAAGAGCTTACTGGAATGTTAAAGGATCTTGAGAGCATGATACATGGAGATCATTTGTAAGAACTGGGGATGCTTAGCTCCTGAAGAGAAAAATTTGGAAAATATTCTAGTCATCTTTAAAAATTTAACTGATTATCCCATGGAAGAAGGATTAGAGTTCTTACAATTGAATCAGGAGACATAATTCTTAAGTGGCAAAGAGGACAATTTAGGCTTACACAAGGAAAGATTTTACATGATTACAGAATCTTAGATATTCCCAGTGTTCTCTTCAATACTCACTTAATATAATTTACAAACAAAAAAGAACAATTGATCCATCAAGTGATTAGAAACCTTTGTTCAAAGTCCAGGGAGAAGCTGTTATCTCCCAGAAAAGAGTTTTTTTTTTTCCCCAAAAGCTTTTCATACCTCAAGTATATATTACCTTCTTTAAAACTTCCACCTTCTCCTTCTGTGTCATTTAGGGTCAAAAAGAACAAATTTACTCATCTTCTACATGAAAACCTTTGTAATATTTGAAAACGGGTATCCTGTTTTCCTCCATCTTCCCTGCAGGATAATCATCACAGCTCTTTTCAATAGATTATCATATAGCACCTACTTGATGCTTTTTCCTATCCTGATTGCTCATTCCTGGGTAAGTTTTAGCTTATCAGTATCCCACAAGATTTTGTTTTTCAGAACTGAACAACATACTTCATATGCATTAGATGCTGTACAAGCAGTGTAATGAGCTGCCTTGGGAGGGAGTAGGTTTTCTTTCAATAATGGAGGTCGTCAAGAAAAGGTCAATGGCTACTTTTCAGAAATGATATAGAGGGAATTCTTTTCTTGTTCGGATAGAGATTTTGCTATGTGGCCTTTGACATTCCTTGAAAAGCTGATATTCTCAGACTCTTATTAACAAAATGCTTATATTTGTATAGGTTCCTCTGGCATCATGATTTATATAATTATCCTCAACTTTTTTTTTTTTTCAAATTTCAACATTTATTACAAGGACCAGTTACTGTTCTTAGAAACTTCAAAGAAGATGAAATATTTGAATTTAGATGCTTCTGAAGAGCTAAATTTTAACAGTTAAGTAATTGCATGCTATCTAACATGTAAATAGATAATTAGTGTTTTGTGACCAAAGGTCCTTTTGATCTTGATAGAATTTATTTATATAAAAAGAAGTATCTTGAAATGTGTAAGAATGTTTTAAATCTGTGTTCTATAAAAGTTTCCCATTTGACCTTATCTTTACTTGAATAGCAGCAGTGTTCTCACAAATATTCATGATAGCATTTAACGCTGGGTTGTGAAATTAATAACCTCTGTCTAAATCCAAGACTGTGTTGGAGTACAATGTCTGACAAGAGATATACGTTTTAAGTAGGAATGGTGTAGTATAAACATTCTGGGAATCAGAAATTGTGGGATTCTACTTCCAGCTTGAACAGTAGCTGTTTGTGTGATGTTAAGTAAGCGAACATTAACATGTTTTGAGCTTTTTTTTTTTTTGGTTTATTTTTTCCTCTTTGAAATGAGAAAGTTTCATGAGGTAGTCACTTTTAGACCTAAAATATACAATTGTGTTAATGAATGGCATAGTAGAAAGAGCATCTTATTAGATTCTAATTTTGCTACTTGCTTAACTACATGTGTCTTTGAACAAGTTATTTCATTTCTCTGAATATGTCCTTTCAGTGCTTCCCCATTGTTACACTACAGATTCTTAAAACCAGTCAGTGTTACATTGTCTTATGCACTGATGAAGAACAGGATTATCTCCAAATATCAACTTTTTTTAGATTCACAGAACAAAGAACATGGGAACATTTGAGAAATTTCCTCTAATAAGACAACAATAAAAAAAAAATTTACACAGTATAAAAATATCCCTGATTACTTAGCTTTAGCCTTTTTAATTCTTTCTTAATCCACAGGCAAAAGAAAAAAAAAGAAAGCAAAAACAAGGAAAACTGGCTTTCATTTCTTACAGAAACCTGGTTTACATTGAGTATCTAAACTATGTGGAACTTTCCTTACAAGGATTTGGGAGTAATTTTTTATCAAATTAGAATACTGTCTTGGGTAAAAATTATTCTATGGCCCTACATGTAATACAAACTACACTGCTCTCCTGAAGACTGCTTGAATACTGAGTAGGTTGCATTTCAACTCTTCTCTCCAGAATTTTTTGGTACTTCAATAGAGATTGAATGAGGATTGTCCAGGTTCTCCATCATTGGTTCTAGCTCCTACCAATAATGTGCTCTCATTTGCAGTATATTGGTCCCTTGTACTCCAATTCTATTAACTGTGAATACTCACATTAGCTTTTACATAGGAATATTTATTTGAAAAGATATAATTGAAAATATACAAACATGTCCCCACAATGAAGGCATTATATCTCATTTCCCATAGAACATAGTTACAATTCCAAATCTCTCAGGCTTGAATTTTTGGAACACTATCTTCTCAAAGTTTTTATGCTGGGCTGGCTGTACTATCCCGCCTGCAGTCCTGATGCTGAGGTCACCATGGCTCTAACTCCTTTCCCATGAAGATAATGGCATATCAGAAATAAAACTTCTCTGGCCCCTTTCTCAGAGCCAATATCTCAGAGTAAGTGGGTAAACTGGACACTTCATCCTCTGGATGCAGCAGATAAGAATTCCTGAAAGAAAAAAAAAGAAAAGTACCCCCCCCCAATAAAACAAAACAAAAAACCCCAAAAAACCACCAACCAACCACATTAATCTTGCCAAATAAAAAGTTGTAATTGACTAATCAAAGGAGGCTATCCCGTTTCACAGAGTGAGAGAGAAAGAGGCTTCCACTTAGGCAACCCAAATATCCTCCAAAAGTCCTTAAAGGGCAACTTCATGTTAAGAGAATTGGGTATGTCTGGACCAGATCAGGTCACACAATTATATATTAAGAAGTTAATATATGCCAGGCACAATATTGGTCATTAGAAATACAATAAAAAATGAACTAGATCCTGTCCCCAAGGTGTTTACATTCTATTCTCTCTCTCTCTCTACCTTGTCTCTCTCTCTCTCCTGTCTGTCTCTCTGTCTCTGTCTCTGTCTCTCTGCCTCTCTCTCTCTCTCTCTCTCTCTCTCTCTCTCTCTGTGTGTGTGTGTCTCTCTGCTTACCTTGTTTGTCTCTCTCTCTCTCCTGTCTGTCTCTCTGTATCTCCCTTCCTCCTTTCTCTTTCCCTCTTTTTCTCCATTGTTTTCTCCCTCCCTCTCACCTTTTTTCTCCCTCTTTCCCTCCCTTTATATTGAACTGTCTATCTTTCTCTCCTCAGCCATGGGAGAAAAAATAACAGCAATATAGTCGAAGTAAAGAAGGCTCAAATGTCATTTATTTCAGCCTTTAATATTGACATTAAATTCCAAATCTCATTCAAGAACTAGGGCTACTTATAATCTCTGTGACCCTGAGTAAGTTGCTTCTCCTCTCTGCAACTCAGATTCCACATTTCTACAATGTGAGGATTATTTTAAATGTCTACTAAGGGTCCACCTAGCTTAAAACCTATGATTATTTAGTCTCTAAATTTCTTAGCTTAAAATACTGTATTGGTAAGTCAATAGTAAGTCAGTAACAAAAGTATAAGATAATGATTGTGTGATAGATGCTGTACTAAACTTTGAGGATAGGAAGGGAGAAAACAGTTTCTTTTCTCGTATTACTTGCATTCTAATGAGGGATGGATGGTCCAATGGGATGATGGATAATGAGGTAAATGGTATAAATAATATAGGCTTTATTTTGACAAGGGATAATTAGCAGTAGGAAAAAAGGTCAAGGGATTCAAAGGTAGAGGATAGTATAGAATTGAATCAGTTAACTGGATGTAAAGAAAGAGAAGACAGGAAAGTATATACAGTTTAGAGGTGATAAAGTAAGAACTAAGGGTTAGAAGGAATGGGAATAATAGTAAGGATGAACCAACACTTGAAGTTTATAAGGTAGAGGGAAATATGAAATGAAAATTATAAGATAAAGGAATTAGAAAATTTGTGAATAAGGATATAGACCTCTTTTGGTCATAAGATCCATGTCTCTTTGCAGTTAAGGTTGAATGGAGATGCAGGTCATGAAAATTGATAGATTGAGGAAATTAAGTCAAATTATTTAAGGGATTGTGAAGGCAGGAGATAGGGAAGAGAAAAAAAAAACTATGACAAAGCAGTTAATTTATTGAGGAAGGAAGTAGAACATCCTAGAGTTCAGTGATTAATCTGGATTGGATGATAAATTTGGATAGTGTGAACTATAAAGAGTTAAACTGGAAAATAAGGGCTAGAAGTGGAATTGGAGATTTAGAAATATTCCATTTTTCCTTACTACAATTAGTGAGTTGTATTAAAGGAAGCAAACTTAGTAACTGAAAAGTTGGAGACAAAAAGCAATGTCATTAGGGAGTCATGTCTCAGTGAAATTCAATGATCAAAGGATTGAGAAAGGAAAAAAGGTGAAAGGAAGGGTGTTCATTATGGAGCAGGCATTCCAGAGTACATAGGGCAACAGGTGTGTAGATCTGGAGTGAGATATTATAGAGGTAGGATTGAAGTTGATATTCCTAGTATTTACATCTCTCATGATTTTTTTGGTCTAAAGGCTTCTTAAATTGTGGGTTGAGATCCCTTATTAGGTCACATAACTGAATGTGAGGGTCATGAAAAATTTGTCAACAGTAAAAGGTATCAAATAGTCTGCTAAGATTAATTCTTTGTGTAAAAATAAAAAAGCACATCAGTTTCATTAGTGTGCAAATTTGATATAATCTTTAATAAGTGGTAAAAATTATATGTATACCAAAATTGTTTTAAACTAAATCTCTTTATGATTTATTATCAGTAGATGATTGATATGTGTAACTATTTTATATACCCATATACCTGAGATCTTGTAAAATTTTTCAGGTGGAAAGGGGTCATGCATGGAAAACGTTTAGGAAGTCTTGATCTAAATGACCATGTGATAACCATTGAAGGAACAATTAATGTCATTCATTCTGGTATAGATGCTAGATAGACTGAGGCAGTATCTCATATAGTCTAATCTTACCACTATCCTGGTTACCCGGGGAGTCCCTTGGAATCTTGGACAGACTTCAAACTTTCAAGACAAAGCACCATAGAAATTTAATTTATAAGGTAGATTATTTGAAACTGTGACTGTGCACAAAGTTGCTGCAGTGGCCAAGTTTGGCAGAAATCTTGAAATGCATAGAATCTTAGGTTATTTGAACTAGAAGGACTCTTAGAAGGACAAAGTGTAAATTCTCCCAAAAGTAAGAATTTATAACATCCTAGATCATGTAGCTTCCTCTAGCCTCATTCATGTCTAGAGATCTCACAAGGAATCTCCCCCAAAATTTGTTGAATACCTATTAAGAATATTCTATCCTCCTCTCCTCTGTACTGGGCTAAAATATCTCCCTGTAACTTCTATCCAGTGATCCTAATTCTGTCATTTAAGGCTGTGCAGAATCAATGTTCCACATGGTAATGCTTCAGATATTTGATGACAGGAATTTACATCCTCCCCTCCTCCAACTCAACAACATGTCTTTTTCTCCTTCAAATTAAGCATTCTGTTTCATCTGTTGATCTAAGTCTTTGTGCTGTTTATCCCGCTTTAGTCTTTCTGAAAGTAGAGATTTTTTGTTCTATTTTGTGCAAATGATATGAACCTAAAATTTAGAACTAAGAGAAATCAGAGTTCATGTAAACCTTCCTTCTCATTTCACTTGTGACAAAGCTCATGTGTTGTGCTTATAACATTCTTACCGTATTTTAGGCTTTGGATTCCTATTATTCAATTTTTCAGTACTTCAGGATTTATAGTTTGACCAGTGTTGGTCTTATCTCCATTGAGGCAGGGCATAGTCATTCTGCATCCTGATAGATATTTTTCAAGAGTTTTGAAAAGTTAAAAAATCCCTAAAACTTCACTCTTTTATGACAAAGCCTCTGGTAATTAGCTTCTCTTAATTTAATGAGGCTAGTCCTCAGATAATAGTTTTTCAGTCTTCTCTGGACTAGTTTTCAAAGATATGATTATTAAGATTCTGTGACCTACTAGGATTGTCTTAAAAACCTTAGTTTTCCAAAGAATCAGAAGTTTTGGCTTCTAACATTTTACAATGAACATTTTTCTTTAATGAGTTTATCTGCCTAAGTTAATAAAGGTGATGGATTTTTGTTGTTTATAAATGGCACAAATATGGACATTGTGTATGAATAACTATTGTATCTTACTATGAGAGATGGGAACTTTCTTATCTTATATTCTTTCTTTAGACTATTTGTGTGATTGCTTTAAATAAGTTCTCAAATATCCAAAGAATTCTACGATCTCTTCAGTTTTTATATGCCTTTTAATGTTATTATAACTTATTCTGACTTCTCCATCCTGTGTGACTCTTTGTGAATGTTCTAACATGCTGAAGGTCTTTTTCAATTTTTCCTCACATTGAGATGATATTTTCAAATCAACTGTTATGTAGTCATACTTGTTCCATTGTGTAACTGTGAAATTGATTTTTGGAGTTCAACTAGACTTCAAAATTTGTTAGATTTTTATTTTATCTGATTGGACCTATTTTTGGGGAGGATTTCTGCCCTCTTTCAATGTATTATTCAGATTTAAAAACTATCAGTATCATGATATTTTTAAATCTGAAAGTTATACAAAATAATTGGTTAAATATTAATGACAATGGAGACAATAACAGATTTCTGGGGCACTTCACTTTGAATATCATCCTTCAAATTGACACTAAGGCATTCAATCCTGACCTTTGGAGCCAGTAATTCAACTAATTCCAAATTCATATGACTGTACTACTACTGGGTACACATGACTCAATGTTCAAAAAGTAATGTGAGATAATTTGCCAAATGCTTTGATGTGATCTAAGTAAAGAATATCTATTACTTATAGTCTTTCTGTGATGAGTTGTTATGGTATGGGTTCTTAAAGTCCTCTGCCTGGAACATAATATAGCTCTACAGAGTTAAAAGGACATAAGTTTGTGTCTAGCATCAAATTAAGTCAACTGTCCAAAAAATCAATCTTAGCTAAGTACAAATATAACTATGTGCAAAGAGACTCATCATAAATAATAGATTCGTCCACTGAATAAGTTTCTTAACCACAACAAACTACAAAAAGAAAAGAAACTGAGATATTCTTTTTATGTTTATATTTGCTATACATTTTTAGTAAATAATACTTTGTAAAAGGTAATCTATATCAATTAGTTAATTTATATTAAGGATTTAATTATTGGTTAAATGGTATTGGAGGATCATTCTGATTGTGATTCAATTATCAGCAACTATAATACTTCAGGGTTACCACTAAACTCTGAGGGGAGAAGTAGTCAGCACTCTCTGGGTAACTGGCCCACTAACTGGAGTGAGATTTAGGTAATAGTAATAGAGATGGAGCTATATAATAATAGTAGCAATTACAATAGCTAATATTTATTGAGTACTTATTGTATGCTTACATGCAGTACTAAGCCTTTTATAATTATTAATTCATTTGATCTTTGCAACAATCTAGAAAATAGATGCTCTTATTATCCCAATTTTAAAGCTGAGAAAAGTGAAGTAAATAAAATTTAAATGAATTGTCCAGGAATTTTCTAGGAAATATCTGAGGCTACATCTCAGCTCAAGTCTTCTTGCCTCATAATCTAGCATTCTATCTGCTGTGTCACTTAGCTTGAAGTGAAGACCTGAGTTCAAATTTTACCTCTGATAGATAGTAGCTGTGTCACTTAATTTTTCTTACCTTCAGTTTCCTTATCTGTAAAATGAGGATATTAAACTCAATGGCTTCCAAGGTGTGTTTCAACTTTAAATCTGTGATTGTATGTCTCTGAGCCTTTGACGGTGAGCCAAGAAGAGCTTCACATATAAACCTGTATCCTGGGATTGTTTGGGCTTGATTATGTGAACTTTTGAAAAATAGTTTTTTTGTTTTTGTTTTTTTTTTACTTTTTCCTTATTGTGATGTTATTCTTATTATTTCAAAGACCATTCTCTCTGGCTAAGAAAAAAAAGCAAAGAAAGATGAGCTTTTCTGCTCTTTATTCAGAGTCCCTGGTCAAGATGTCATCCATCTTAAACAATTTCCATCTATAGCCTTCAAAAGCCTTTATTTAAAAAATTTGTTCTTCACATTTTCAACCAGTTTTAGTTCATTTTTAAACTTTAGCATTATTAACGCTATTCTTAGAGTACTTTTAAATTAATCCCTAGCTATTTGCCTTTGCTTTCTTCTTCTATATAGGTCTTTAACAATCTAAATAAGACAGCAAGACACTGGTGTTTCCATATGGCTCTGTTTAGACAGTTCCATATTTTCTTCATAAGAATCACTTCTGTTTACATCTTCATAACTTCATTCTGGAGACTTTCCTATCCCTCTTGAGTTAATTGTCTAGCAATTTAGACTATAGAATTTACATTTTACATTTAAACTATACAATACGTCTTATCTTTTCCATGCTGCATTTGATATATGCTCTTTGAAATCTCTCTCTATTCTCTGTCATACATTTCAGTGTTTAGCCTGTTTTCTGCCTTTAATTACTAAAAAATGAACAAATTGATGAGGAATTTCCCCTGACTCCTTTCATTTTTAATCATGTGAAGAGTACCACCATTCTCTCAGGGACCCAAGTTCACAATCGAAGAGTTATTGAATACTTTATACTGCCTCATCATCCAGGTTATAATCAGTTTCCAAGAGCCACCAGTCATATTGTATAGCATTTCTTATATCTGTCCCCTTCTCTATACAACAAGTTAGTATAGTCCTCTTTCCTGCATTTCTTTTTCTTCATCATTGGTTTCCCTGCTTCCATGCTTACTGTAGCCATAATGTTGGTTGTTTTCATTTGTTCTCTAAAAGGACAAAATTATATCACTATATTAGAATCAAGGGAGAATGTGTCTGATCAGATGAGCTCAGAATGTTCTACTACAGATCAGGCACATATGAACATTTGAGGTGGGTTCTTTAACTTTGCACATCTCACATTTCTTTTAAGATACTTCAATTCTGCTTGACTCATATAGTACAATACCTTTTCTGATGAAAGCATGCCGTTCTGGGAGGTCCTGTGCCAGTGTCTCTAAAAATAAGTCATTTTTATTTTGTGGTTATTGTTTCTTCCTCTTTTAGATTTTGAGCTTCTTGAGATCAGGCATCAATTTTTCATCCTTCTTTTTATTCCCAGTGCTTAGCACAATTTCTGTATCAAGTTTATTGATTGATTGGCTGGCAGTGTTCAGAAAGGCAGTTTCCCCAGATCACATTCTTTATCTTTTGAACAAAAAATAACAAAGTTCTTAATAATGCAAGCCAAGACAATCATAGTTATTCTACATTTTACCAAAAAAAGAGCTCCTGAAGATATTTGGATAATTTGGATCCCACATCTAGTTTTTTATGCCTCTGTTATTTATCTGCTTCTCTCCTTTTCCCTCTATTTACTGTTTTTTCAAGATAACTGCAAGGTACTTCCACATCAGTCTCAGTGATTTTTCTTCCATTTTTCTTTATCCATGTACTCCTTACTTGGCTTCCTTCTAAAGGTTTCTGGATGTCCTCATTTGATTATATTCCAGTCAAAAGTCTCCATTCTACTTATTCTCAATGATACATTTATTGTCATCTTCCAGCTCCACTAGACTACTACTCTATGATTTTGACACAACAACAATAAAGCTGGTTGTCCCAGTTGCAATTTAGATTTGTAGAATTAATGTTTAAAATAATTTCTAAATCTGTATTCCAATTATATATCCAGATTGTCATTTTCATCTCAAGGAGAGAAAAAACAGAGGGACTAGAAAGTATAATTGAAGTGTATTGGAATATTAACAAGTTAAGTATACATATCTAATGTGCTTTTGCATGTATATGAACATATGTCAATATGTAAATGCATGTGTTTGTAAAGAGAACTTTATGATTAAAAAATCTGTAAATCGTAATAATTGATACTGATAAAGATCCTTTTCAGTACCATCTTGTTGAACCTTTTGCCATTTTGAGTATCTCCTTCTCCTTGATCTTAGTTAGATCTTTCCCTACCTACCAGCATTCCATCCCTATTACTTACAAAAGTACACTGATATTCTCCACTCTTCTTTTGTTCTTTCAAGCCAAGAATTTATTTATACACCAAAGAAAGCAATTTTAATAACAGGTATAATCATGGATTAAGACAGCTTGCTACATAAGTGGGGATGGGGTGTTGAGAAGTATTCTTTCATTAAGAATTTTCAATCTGGGGAGGTGGAGCCAAGATGGCGAACTGCGAACAGCTTTCTCTGTGAACTCCTGGGACGTTCCCTCAAACCCAGACAAAGTGAGCCTTCCAACTGGTTTTTGAGTGAGGGCCCCGCCAAGCATTTGGACACACTTCTATCAAAGATCTACCTTGAAAGAACTCCAGGGAGAGGGTTAGCCTCAGGGGAAATCGGCCTCTGGTCGCGATCAGACTCCAGCCGGGGCGGAAGTCAAGGCTGCGATAGAGGGGCAGATTTTGGGTACCCAGGAAGCCCCTGGGAGACGCCTGGGCCACTTTGCTCTGCTTGCGGGCAGGTGCTTTGGCAGATCTGCCTTATTAAAGGGTGGATCAAGAGCAGCTGAAAACATGGTCCTAGTGCGAATCTAGCCCGACCAGCCTCAGACCGGAAGTCAACTTGGAAAACTGCCCCAAGGCAAATACAAATTGTTGCAGTTTTCTCTGCTTTTGATCAATATCCCAACTTTAAATCATAAGCAAGAAGCAGAAGAGAGCTCTCACCATAGAAAGCTTTTACGGAGAAAAAATAGAACAGTCCCCAGATCCTGACATTATAAAAACAATCCCAGATGAAGCCACAAAGGCAGACTTAAGTTGATCTCCCTTTCAGAAGGCTTACGTGGATGATTGCATTAAGAATCTCAAAAGAGAGCTAGAAGAAGAATGG
>JAJPUD010002355.1:258361-271664 GCA_023553655.1 Myrmecobius fasciatus
TTTGTGTAGACAAGATTTTTCTTGCACAACAATGACAAGTTTGGAAATATGTATACATATATTCGATTTGCCAATATTTTAACATAATTAACATGTAGTGGATATCCTGCCATCTAGGGGAGGGTTGGGAGTTGGGGGAAAAATTTGTAATGGAAAGCTATGTAAGGGTTATTGTTGAAGAATTACCCACACATATGTTATGCAAATAAAATAAAAAAATAAAATTTATATAAAAAAGAATTTTCAATCTGGAAATCATTAAGTCATGAAAGAAACTCTGAACCTAATTATGTCTAATGATTTTTCCTTTTCCAAAGTTAAATTCATTAACTTTTCCAAAAGCTTTCCAAACTTTCCTTTTTTTTTCTAGCGTAGATATCACCATCCTTCAAAATTTCCATGTTTCTCACCTTTGTATTATAATGGAGTCTTCTCTTTTCTTCATCCTCACAAATCCAAATTTATCCAAAAGTTCCAAATTTATCATTTATGCTTTCACAAGATCTCTTGTATATAGTTTCTTTTCTTTGCTCATACTGGTACTGTCTGAGTTTAGGCCCCACTAAACTTTTGCCTAGATTAAAACAACATCTTAATCATCCCCCTGTCCTTCTGTCTTTCCCCACATTAGACTATTCTATGTACTGCTGTCAAAATAATTTTAAGAACAGATGTAAACATATCATCTTTGGTGGCTTCTTATTACCTCTAGTATAAAACCTGAACCACTCTGTTTTGCTTTTAAATCCTTTCACAACTGTCCCCATCTCTCTCCAGTATCACTGATTATTCTGGACATGAGTTCCAATCAAACCCATCTCATCAATTCCTTGCATATGATCAATTCTTTTTGCCTTTGCTTCAGCTATCCTCCATAGGATTCAGAGTTCTTTTTCTTTGAGATGTATTTATTAATTTTATACTTGTGATACATATTAATATAATATATATGTATGCATAATGTGTGTATATGTACATAAACATGTATATATTATGTTTGTATATATATATATATATATATATATATATATATATATATATATATATATATATGGAGGAGAAAGACAGATACACACAGAGACAGAGACAGACAGACAGAAAGATAGAGAGATACACTGAGTTCTTATCTCCCATTCAAATCTAAGCTAAGTGAGTATGGATTCTTTAACATCCCCAGGACCTAGCCCAGTTCTAGGCATATAGTAGATTAATAAATGCTTACTGATTGATCTATTTTCACATTATTCTATCTTATCTGTAATCTAGACTTGTGACTATGCAAGAAAGTCCTTCGTAATTTGTCTCTCTATCCATCCTATTTTTTAACTCATTTTCTGATTTTATGCAAATTAGTAATGTACCTTTCTAAAAGACTCATGCACCAACCTCAGATAATTTCTCGTGCAAAGATAATAAGTAAACATGCCAAAAGCTAAGGGGAAAAAGCAGTCTAGGGAAAGAACAGAAGTGACTCAACTCATGCAGGAGTTGGCCTGATACAACCTGATTCAGAGGAGTCTTCACTAAGCTTGGACAGAATACTTTTTTTTCACAGATCTATAAACCCATTCCAAGTTGTCCTTTCAGTGCCAGACCTATTATTTCTAAAGAATCTGTTACAGGATGCAGAAAAACCTAGGATGCAACTTACCTAGGAGGCTAACCTTATGATACATTCATTTTTTTTTGGAGCTGTGGCATAAGCTGAGTAGAAATTCAAGCATAATAATTTAAAAGTGTCAGTTTTAAAAAGAGGTTTTGTGCAATAGAAAATCAGGAGAATCTTTAAATCTCCTGGCTTGGAATAAGTTAGATTCTCATCTAATAGTAGCCTGCCTACTTGGACACTCAAAACTACAAATACTTGAAGATACTTCACACTGAAGTATAAACCAAGCTCAGTACAGGACAAGGTCAGTATAGAGGGTATTAGATAACACTGTACCTTTTTTAAGCAATCATAAAAGTTTCATATGAACATTACCACAGTAGCTACCCCAGTAATAATACAGTTATCCCTTCCACAATGCCCCATTATACACAGTTATGAAATCTTTAGGAGAGTTCACAGAATGCAGGACAAAGAAACAAGATACCATGCATTTATTGAGAACTCATTATGTGTCAGACTATGTTAAACTCTAGGTATCAAGTACAAATAAAAAAAAAATAGTTCTTGTCCCTAGGGAAGTTATATTCTAATGGGGGAAGACAATATACAATAGGGAACTGAAAGGATGTGGGAGTGAGTGAAGTAGAAGCATGGTGGTAAAATCCAGGTGGGAGGAGAATGAAAGATACCTGGCATAAGTCACTCTCCAAAGTAGAAGCCCTGGTTAGAAATCAGCAATGGGAGAATAAGACCAAAGGAGAAAGTTATTCTAGTGATATTCTGGTAAGAATTACTCTGGTGAGAAGACGTTTAGTGCTAAGACAAGGCCCAAGAAAAATGGAGTGCATACATAAAAATCATCTGGAATTAAATGAAATGGGTAGAATTTGATCTAAATTACTAGAGAAAATACTAATATTGAAGAGATTATAGATTCACTGAAACTCCGAAGTATTTGCATTCAGCACAGGAAAAAGTGTTCAATATTGAGTGAGGAAAGTCCTCAAATGCCATTTCTGACATTGAGCGGTTGTGTGATTTGGACAAATCATTAGCTTCTTTATGAATCTTTTTCCTTATGTAAAAACTGGGGGTGATATTACCAATATTACTTTCCTCATAGTGCTATTCTAAGTTGAATCGATATAAGTTATGTACAGAATTTTGCCAACCTTAAAGTGTAGAAATATAATTTTGTTATTATAAATGAAAATTCTTTCATTTTATCAATGAAGAAACTGAGACCCAGAGAAATTATTTATCTGGGGTCCCAAAGACAGTAAGCAGTAGAGATCAGACTTAAAACTGTTTCTTTTTTTTTTAGGTACTGAGCCAGTAGCTTCAGTACCTTGATTTCCACTAACTTAAAGCTAAAAAACTGTAAAATCCCCAATTCCAGAGCTATTTAGTGGTTGTTGGGTAAATAACCATACCCTACAGAAACAAAGATTTGGGGAAATATACCATAGAATTGCCATAAAGAAGTCTTACTCAGAGAATCAGGATGGTGGTAAAGCAAAGCAAAAACTAGAAAGGTTATGCTCCTAAACACTGCCCCATGCTGCTTGGGAAGTAAAGAAAAGGAGATGCTACAAATTTCTGCAATGCCACCTATTTATGAGAGATGGAGCAGAAGAACCTTAGAACCCAGTTGAAGAAGTAAAACTAGAAAACCTTCGGCCAATATACTATGCTAAGAGTTATGCTCTTTCTAAATGAACATATCACCACTTTATTTTAGGGACTCAACTGAACTTAAAGTGGGAAGGGCCAGAAATTATAAGTACTATTTAGGAGTGAACACAACTCTGCTATTTAATGTTCTAGACCTGAAATCAGGAAGTTCTGGATTCAGATTCAGTCTCAGACATATACTCTCTGAGTGAATGTAGGGACGTGACTGCCTCTGTCTTTCTCAGTTTCCTATCATTTGTAAAATGGAGATAATAATAGTTCTTCCTTCTCACCATTCTTTTCTTGGTGAGGATAAAATGACTAAATATTTTAAAAATGATTTAAAGTGCTTTATAAATGCTACTTATCATTACGACTATCGCTATAAATAATAATCACATACTACTACTACTACTACGACTACTACTACTACTACTACTACTGCCACTACCATCATTTTGTAACTTTGAGTTCATAATTTCTGTTCGTCTGAATTCTCTATCTTTAAGATGAAGGTCTTAGAGTAGATGAGTTCAATGATTGCTTCTAGAACTAAACCTGTGGTGCTATGATCCCTGTGTATAAAAATATTTCTATGCAAAAATGATTTCAGTTCAAATTTTTGATTAAGAAATCCAACCTGTTAGCACTGAAACAGGACAAAAGGCTTTTTCCACAGCCAAACCCCTTTAAATATAGTTATTTAACATAGCTCTCCATTTTGTCCTCAAGAATAATAGAAGAGAATATGAAATTAAGTATTAAAATCAGTTTTAAAATGTCACTTTATTACATTTCAGTAATTGCTTTCTTTATATCTTTAGTTGGAATACAAAATAGGCCTTCAACTTTCTGTAATCCAGTTTAAAAGGAAGAAGAGTTATATATAAGGTGCCCACTGGGACTTTGGACACATGTTCAAAATAATCAGTGTTCTGTAGAGGAAGGACTATGAAGCTGAATGGCAAGATCATGCTTTATCTTGGGAATTGAGCTATTTTTTTAAGAATGAGATGTTTGAAAATGAGATTTTTTTTAGAGTTCTGGAAAGCTACTTCCAATGGGAATGATGAGGTCTTGAGTAAGTTTGGAAAATATCAAGCAAAAGCTGATAAAAATATATTTAGATAGAGTCTTGGAAATTTAATGAAAAATCAAAGGGAAAAGGAAGCAGAAAAATATTAATATATGCATTATATATCTTACATAATATATATATGATATAATATATATAATATGTAATATATATATATGTATATATATGTATATATGTATACATACATACTATATGTGTTTTATATACATATACTATACATATATATATACATATACTGTACATATATATATACAGGCAGCTAGGTTAGCACAGTGGATAGAACACTAGCCCCCAAATCAGGACGACCTGAGTTTAAATCTGATCTTAGACACTTAACATTTTCTAGGTGTGTGTGGCCCTGGGCAAGTCACTTAACCCAAATTCCCTCAGCAAAATATATATACATATATATATATATTCTCTATAGTTCTAGATATGTAGTTTCTAATAAGTAAATCCTTTTTGAAAGTATAACAATTATAAAAAGTTAGGTCAAGCCATCTAGATCCTTAAATCTCAGGTCTATGCTGTACATAAATAATAAATATTTCCCTCTATGAGTTAGTTGAGGAGTGTGTGTGTGTGTGTGTGTGTGCGCACATGCATTGGGGTGGGGTAAATGGGGACACATACTACTTTTTAGGGTTGACTAAGAGTAAGAAAAGACAATATGAAAATGATTTCAATTTTGTCACATAGTATTCATGTGATCACTTTTCTCACTTTCCTTTTCCTGGTTTAGAAGAGTTTTGCTATATGATCTCTAATGTGCTTCTTATATTTAGATCCTGATCCAATTTGTATTTTGAAACATAGCTACATTTGCATTTTCATATTATGTATTTTTAATAATTATTTTTTAAAATATGATCTGGAATTATGGGTAATATTTTGAATAATAAAATATACTCTATGCCTTATTGGTCTTAATAAAGATTTAAATTCTGATAGCTATTAGAGCTTAAAAAACTTTACTAAGACTCTTGAAACTTGGAGGGCAATTTTTATTTGTAAAACTGAAAAAAACATATACATTTTCAACTCTAACTCATCTTCATTTTCTCTACCTACTTTAGCAGAACTAATTTCAAATTCCATATCGTCCAGTAGTAATTAAGCAATCCAAGTTGCTGGTTTGACTCTTTGGTGATAACTTCTGTCCCAGTTCACTTCAGATCATATATAGTGCTATCTTCTATAAAAAGGAGAAAGAAAAATCAGAAAACTGATATTAGTACGTAATTTGATAACCTTTCTATTACCCTTTTGGACAAAATAGAGAGATATGACTTAGAAGACTGTACATTTAGGGGGATTTTGTGGAAAAATTGATAAAGCCCATCATCCTATTTTAGGGGAATAGGCTGAATTTCTCAATCTGAAATCAGACAGAATTTTCTCATTCTATTACACTTTATACAGTATAGCAGGAGTCTTAGAACGAAAAAGAAGGCAAGGGGCTTGTGGAAGTAAAGGCACAGTCAAACAAACTAACCAGCCAAATCATTTGGGAAGGTAATATATTATATTTGCACAATCTAGTTTGTTCAAATTCCTATATTTCTATTCATTATTATTTTCATAGTTGCTCACTATGTGGCATTTATGCAAAAATAAATAATATATAATATCATTTTACTGATTCAAATAACTGATTTTTAAAAAATCAGTTTCAAGACAGCAACACAAAGTTAAGATAAGTTTAATTCCATATCCTATGCCTTTTATAGTCACAATCCTGTATGTCAATTTCTATTCTTGCTGTTGTATTTCATTTTTTTTTGATTCATGTTCTACTCTTTGTGAGAAAGCATACTGTTTAGGAGATTTTCTTGACAAAAATAGGAAGAAAGGGAAACTGGCATTTTTTCCTTCAATGAATAAAGGCAAATAGATGTTAAGGATCTTGCTTTTGATCACATACATATTTGGTCACATACATGTCTCAGGCTGGATTTGAATTCATATCTTCCTTACTCCAGGCCTTGGTATTCTATCTAATGATCCACCTAACTGCCTTCTTTCTGTTCTCTAGGTGTAAGGGAAAAAAATCTCTTATGAAGACCATCAGTCAGTAAAGCATGGGGCTAAATATCATCAAAGAGAAATCTTGTAGTTATTTTAACCAACTTTACTCCTACAACCTATGAAGAGATAAGACATTGTAACCTTGATTGGTCTGCTATATATCCACAGATAAGATGAACTTGTAATGATGTTACTCCTTTGGGAAAAATCTATGTAGAGCTAAGTAAACTCAAAATAACTAAATATTATTGTTGATGTGGAAGGTACCCTGAAACCTTGATTTGATCCTACTTTGATGTTTCATGTGAACTTCAATAATGCTGAAATACATTATCTTAGGACAGTATGATCAGTATTAGATCACTTAGTGCCAGGAAAGCATTACTTCTGTCTTTTATGTGGCTTTAATCATGTCTGATTCTTCATGACCCCATTTGGAATTTTCTTTACAAAGATACTGGAGTAGTTTGTCATTTCTTTCCCCAGCTCAAAAAACTTAGATAACAGAGTCTAGGCTCATATAAATTACTAAGTATCTTAGGCCGGATTTGAACTTCAGGAAGATGAGTTTTTCTGACTCCAGGCTTGGCCCTCTATCCTCTGTCTAGTTTCCTGTCTTTTATAGGCAACCTTGAGTCATTACTCTGAGTTTGTGATTAAACACAATTGTTTTTATACTCCTGGCCAGCATACTCTTTCCCCATAAGTACAGATCTGATATTATATGAGATATGGCTTTCTCTGCTCTCATTTGTTTATAATCCTGATACCCTTGATGATCAAAAGTATGAAGCTGAGAAATTCTAAAAGCCACAAATTCCTTCTGAAGTATCAGAGAAAGATTAAGTGATATACAGTATGGTATTAATAGTCAATGTGTTTTTCTGTATTCCATTTAAGTATATATATGTACATGTTTATATACATATATGTATAATTCCTATATTGATTATCTGTTAGACAATAGCAACATGAATATGTGATTATAAGGAATTACTATTTCTCATAATAAAATGAAATTTAAAGTGTGTATACTTTATATATAGAATAGACTCATGCTCAAGTATGTCTTAATTAGGACCCTCAATATATTTTCTTAATGTAGTATAGTGGTAGTGTCACATACACTTCTAGCTACTGAGGTGATTTTTTAAATTAAATTTTTAAAAAGTCAGCTTCTTGGTGGGAGCTTGTCTGCATCAATAATCATCATAATTTTTTAATTCAGTAAGGGCATTTTATTAGCTATGAGGGGATGAATAGAGCAGAGTTTATTACAGAAGCTGTTCCATAGCCTGTGGCAGGGCTTCCCGCCAAATGCCACATGATTGACTACCATACCCTGTTTATCAAATTGAATGTCACAACATCAATGAAGGATCATGGGAGTCTTCAACCTGGTTCCAGTTTCCAGGTTAAATAAATCTGGGCCTCCTCTACATCTGGGTATTTGGGCAATGAATATTTGGATACACATGCAAATCTGAGTTCTGAGCCTTACCAATTTGACCATTACTAACAAATAATTTTCCCTCTCCCTAAGAAAATGATAAAACATTTAAATATATTTTCCCAGACAAACTAGAAATCATTTTTGACTATTGCTCTGCATGTTTCAGTAACAGATATATTAGAAAGAGTGTGATACAAAACAGCAACAGCAATAATAATAGCAACAAAATCTTTTGTATAATTTTCAGAGAATAATTACTTAGAGCCAAAAAGAGTTTTGGGAGCAATCTAGTCAAATACCTCTTGATAAAGATGTGTCTGGAGTCAGAAAGACTCCTCCTTGTGAGTTAAAATCTGGCTTCAAACACTTTGTGACTCTGAGCAAGTGACAATCATTTTGCCTTAGTTTCTCATCTGTAAAATGGACTAGAGAAAGAAATAACAAACCACTTCAGATTTTTTTTTTGATAAGAAAACCCCACATGGGTCGCAAAAAGTGGGAAATGTGTGAAAAACAACTCACCTCATTTCAGAGATGTTAAATGGCTTTCCCAGAGTCATACAACTAGTGAGTTTCTGAGGCAGCATTTGAATACTCTCAAGCCAGTGCCCTATCCAGTGGGTTAAAATATTGAATCTACCACTTGCTACATGTGTAATTCTGAGAAAGTAGGTTAACATTTCTGGAACTCATTTGTGAAATGATGGAGTTGGGACTTGGTTGCTTCTAAATTGTCTTCCAGCTCAAAATCTCTGGTACTATCACAACAAATTCAATATTGTTTCCATTGTTTCCCCTGGATCATTTTGCTGAGTACAGTAATGTACTCTGTACATTACTTTCAGAGACAGATATGTCCATTTTTTAGGTATATCATAAGAGTAAATTTAGGGATATCTCTATGGAATTTATCAGCTTCAAAATCCTGTCCAACTCTATGATCTTGTGATTCCTTGAAATAAAAAACATACCTCAATTATGATTTCTAATATCAAAAAAGAGTCAACTATTAGGTATGTTATTCTGGTACATTATTATGGAAGACCAGAATGTGACAAAACTCAGGAAGAATCAGGACATGAAACACTTTTTTAAAGTCAAGTCAGTATGCAGAGAAAAAAAAAGAAACCAAAAGCAAACAAACAAAACTCTAAACATTCCCCCCCAAAAAAGAAAAAGACCCAAGAACAACCAAGTAGGAATAGCAAGTGCCAAATTCAAATATTGATATAGTTGATTACAATAACAATACCATCAGCTAATGGTTTCCTTCATTCAGATAAGTAAGTAACACTTAGAATCCATTCTCTCCTTAAACATGGAAAGGATTTTTATCTCACTTTTATGTAATTATTTTTTTGTTTAATACCTTGTTATTCATATATATTTATCACATGTTCATTACTTTTTACAATGACTTCATTCTTGAAATGATTATGTAATACCAAATGGTTGTTTATTACAAATGGATGTGAACAACAGTGGTTTTTTTATTGAAAATGCAGATATTATGATGGAACTTCATGAAAATCATGATGTACAATGGATATAACACTTGATTTAAATGGCAATATATTTATTTTCTGTGATTTCATAAAGAGAAGACTCAGCAGGTTGTCATTGATTATTTCCTTCAAATTTCCAGAACCATGTCAAAATTGGTGCCTAATCAACCCAGAGCAATTGATGAAGTATAGGTTTGTTGGCTCCATTGAAAGTGCTTTTAATTCCTGCTGTGAAGACTTACAGTAAAAAGGTAAACCATATTCACTCAAATATAAAGCAAACACACTAAGATTCCCACCACTCTCCCTTCCATTTCTAAATGGAATAGAGTACTTTTTCATTTTGAAGTAAAATATATCACACCTGAATTATATCTACATATCTATTTAAATCAATTTAAAACATATTTCATATTCCATTAGTCACCAAATGCCAATATGAAAGTTATCCTGGAGACTCTCAAAACTAAATCAAACATACCCCATAAAACACAGCATATTTTTGAGAGTCCTTTCTAGAAGAGCTGCCTTAGCTTCAGTGTTTTCTCCCAACCATTGATGCACTTCACTAAACATCAAATCAGAAATGTTATTCTGTCATTGAGAGCCAGTGCATTTCCACAATAGTTCATTTGGCCCCATGCTGATATTCTCCACAAAGTCACTTGTATTTAAATCAGAAACACAAACCTCTTTCTTCATCTACTTCACTCCTCCCCCTCTTCCCTCAGGGGTATATTTTTGTTAGCATTCTTAATGTTAATTGGAGTTACATGTGCGCATCAAGATCAGAATAGACCTCCAGATGTGTGAGCTGAAAGTCTAATGTTCAGAAGTCCTCATATATACTAAAATATTTCATATTTCTGATGAAAATAAACTGCCATGCCCAACTTTAATTTTAAAACCCAGACAAGGAACATCTTATTGCTTAAGTACATTGCAATTAATATGAAATCATGATTATAGTTCATACTATGTTTTGTGATTTTTATTGCTTCTTCACTCCTATTATATCCAAATTGTGATGTTTCTGAGTACATGATCTATGTCAAGGAACAAGCCTCTGTTATCTTCCTTTGGGGATCATGTAATTCCATTTTATTAGTGGAAAGGCTTACAGTTGCAGAAGCCTTCCAAGGAAAGTAATATATTTAGGAGGATAATATATTTAGGAGGATCAGGTAACCATAATAAAAAATAGTCAAACACTATAATTGTGCCTTTTATTGGTATTTTAAATTTGTTTCTATATCATTAGAAGTTGGATTCTAAGGAAAATAGTTTACTTCTATGCAATTATTTGGGTGCAGATTTAGAAGAAATCCTGCTTCCTTTTGAGTACATTAGAGATTTCAGTGTAAAAAGCCAGAATCGAGCCAATTACATTTCATTTTTTAGAAAGTCCATATAAGAAAAAAAATTTTTCCCATTGTCATATCTGCTATTATTTGGCAGGAATTCTCTTATCTTTTTAGTTAACAAATCATAAGTTTCTTCAACAGAATTAAATAAAAGCTGAATCCCTGGAGCAAGGGGCAGGCTTGCCTTTTCAAAGGCATATGCTACTGTTTCATCCCTTTGAACAAATTCTCATAATATGGTTAGAGAAAATGCATTTACATTATGTCAAGTTCGACTAGAAATCCTAATAAATAAAACCACAGAACTAAGCATTTCCACTTTCAACCCCAAGAGGCAACAACCTAGATCTGCCTAAGTTAGACTCTATCAAGGAAAATGGGGTTTGGGTTGTGTGAGGAATCTTCAATAAGTAATGGTATCCCCCTCCAATAACATGCTGAGCTTTATTCTCAGCCATTTTGGCAGGATTCATTTATAACTCTGTTTGCCTGGTTCTACTCCATTGGCAAAGGCAGGCACCAAAACAAGTCATTTTCATAATTATTTTGGCCTAAGATTAAATCCATCCACAGATGACACATTTATGAATTGAATTTATATCAGCAATACACATCCGGGAAGAATTTCTGTCACGAATATTTATAAAATATCAAAAGGAATGTATGCTAGGTTGGGAGATGGGGGCGGGGGTGATCATAATCTGATGTTTCCTTACCACTGTTTCATTTCTTACCTTTTCATATTCTGTTCACATATTTGGTTTCCATCCTTCGATTTAGGGATATCCATTAAATACATGCTTAATTTCATTGTGGGCTTTCAAAGTCTAGAAATGGATTCAATTTTCCCAAGCACATTTTCTTAAGGAAATATCTTTACATCTAAAAGAAATCAAATCTAGAGAAAGCAGAGATACAAAAAATGTGCCCCATATATGTAACGGGATATTTTATCATTTCAGAATGTGTCATGATCAAATCAATCAGTGCCAGATTTGAAATGCTTAAAGTCTATATTGCAATGCAAATATTTTTTGGGGGGGGTGGTTTACAGTGTAGAAAGGTTAAATCTAAGTAGCCTACATTTAATGAGGTGCTTATTCCCTTCTTATTAACTAAAATGCCTTAAAAAACTAAAGTGGTTAAACTTAAATAATTTTATTAGACTGTAATAGTTATTTTATTAACATTTTTCTCCAAGGATTTTTCTGTTCTGATTATGAGTACTTTGCAATTTCAGGCAGTATGATGGATGCGACTTTCCTATGACAAGAATTTTAACAGCCCTTCTTCAGCACTCAATGCACACCCAATTATGCGTCTGAGCTAGTAACCTTGAATTTATGTTGCCATGGCAACAAACTGGTCATGCATTATGGATTATCATTGAAATTCTACACCCCTACCTAGCATAATGAGAGTTGGGGACTTAATCAAATCAGCCATTCTGTGTGACACAAAGTGAAGAACTGGCTCTTATTGTTCAGCGTCGAGAAAGGAAGCAGGCCTGATGGAGTGGCAGCTGCAGTGCTACAGCCTGATAGATTGCCCTTATATACATTTGTGAATGTATAGACAGATGGTTTTCAATGCCTGGAATTTCCAGCTTAGGAAGCAGCTGTTCGGATAACCTCTGCCGTCTCACCTTGTTGTCATGGAACATTGAACAGAGACTGAGAACGTGGATGGATACATTGACAATATGACTGAATTTACACTGCATTGCATCCTTCTTTTATCATAAGGCTGTTGGGCTAGAATGAAGGCAGGGGTGAGGGGTGCAGAGAGTGGCTCGGAGGAGACTCCTGAAAAACAGAACCTGGTCTTAGAGTGGTTGTTTTTTTTCCGTTGTTGTTGTTGTTGTTGTTGTTTTGTTTTTCTCTATTTTTTCATTTCCATTTCAGGGAAAGAAGGAAATGAGGAGATGTAATTAGTGCAGCATTTATTTCCTCCAACATAATCTGGTTTGCATTTTCTCAGCCTAGAAGTGATAAACTGAGTCCATTGTGCAGTTTATATACCAACAAAGGCATCTGGGTTTCAGTTTACCGAGAGGTGATTTGTATCATTATTATAGTATTTGCTCTTACAGAGGAAAAATACCGTTGGAAGGAGTAGGTTGAGTGCTAAGGCAATATCAAACCTGGCAAATGAGTAAAAAACCTGATTATACTATCTCCTGACATCTTCCTAAATATCATTAGGTATGGTGAGAGGGAATCAGAGTTTCTGTTTAAGAGCATCTCCTTTCTAGAGAAACTAGTTCTTGTATTTTATAAATTATCAAAGAAATATAAAAAGTTACAACAACCTTAGACTCTGATTGAAACATGGAAATATGTACATATTTAATTCTCACATGTCCCATTTACATTGTTAAGACTAAGATCAATGCCCTGATTTGGGATGCTTATTATTTATTGGCCATATTTTCCTTCCTCTCTACCTTGCCATTCCTTCCTTCCTTCCTTCCTTCCTTCCTTCCTTCCTTCCTTCCTTCCTTCCTTCCTTCCTTCCTTCCTTCCTTTCCTTCCTTCCTTCCTTCCTTCCTTCCTTCCTTCCTTCCTTCCT
>JAJPUD010002355.1:271764-314968 GCA_023553655.1 Myrmecobius fasciatus
TCCTTCCTTCCTTCCTTCCTTCCTTTCTTCCTTTCTTCCTTCCTTGCAAATTTTACTATTTGACTGATTTAGTACTTTGATTTTATTATCTTCACTTCTGCTCCTCCAACCAACGAGATAAAGAATGTCACAGTTATTTTATTTGTAAGATCTATTCATGTGCACCTGGGTGAGTGGGGAAGAGGAAAGGAAGAAAAAAGAAACTGATTTCAAATATATTTCTTGAAGTTTTAGATCTCTTCCATGATCACAGAAACCTCTATTATTTCAGGAAGAGAAAAAAATAAAACAAAACAAAAACAACTAAACTATAATGGCCTTCTCAGTAGAACATGCTTTGACTCAGTAGATTATAACAGGATCCAAAGAAACAATTATACTTTATCCAGTTAATGCTTCCTAGACTATAAAATGTTCAAGTAAGGTCCAGAGAGACAGGAAGCATTAGACAGTACTAGCTCCATAACTGTTCAATAAATAAGAAGCTGCATTTTTAGAAGTCTTGAAATCCAGTCAATATTCCACATTTAAACGCTTCTCAGGATCTCTTATTGACACTCAGGAATTATACACGTAGAGCTGGCACATAGGCAGGGGGGAAAAAGCATAAAACATTTGGCTTGAGCTAAGACTAAGAATTAAAATGACTAAGTAGAAAAAAAATGAGCCAGAACACCGGGAACTACACAGTCATGTGTCCCTGCTTCTGATTTATACAAATATGTTATTGTTTCAAATGAATGAAGATCAACATGCATTTGAATACTACACCTTAATGTTTATGTGCAAGAAACAGCCCGTCATCAAATTTATTTTACTTAAATTCTCATTTTAGGGGGGAATAGCATTTAGTAGGTAGTTATCTATGCATAAAATGGTTACAAATGGGCCTAATGAGAGCATCCATCCAAATAATAGCTTGGGCTTTAAACATGTATTTTTAACATTATGACATGAAAGCAGAAAAAAAGGAATATTTTCCTCATTCTTTCTTCAAGGCCATTCATGTACAAATATACTTTCAGAGATACAGTTTTAAAAGACACATTAGTGAAAGTAGTATGGCTTTAATTTCTATAACATATTGTAAAGTAATAATCATGGTAGACAGGTGATTTTTTGAGCATGAACATTTTTTCCTTTCTTGAATAAAATAAAACCTCTCAAAGAAGCTGTCTGCTGCTATAGGGAAAAAAAGCCAAACTATTGTAATGAAATGGCATTTTTTTAGTAATATAATATGTTGCCTTGACAATGGCCTAAGAAATTGAAAGAATATATAGAAAGCTATTTTGTAATAGTTGGGATTTGACATTTACTTATAATGCTCAAAGGATACTATTGTTCACCTAAGATTGTTCTTCTAAGAGATCTTCAAATTCACAATCTTGAAACAGCTTTCCCAAGCAGCTTCTAGAAACATATAATCAGAGTCCTAAATACTTGAGTTTTATTAAAAATATTTCCTTCTATGAAATGTCATTAAATTGTTGTTTTATAAATGTAAATTTGTAGGTAAATAAAAAATATTAGGATATGTGAAAAGTTCACATTCACATATACATTTGTGAACATATTTGTACTCCCTCAATGGATATTTACATAAGCAAATAATAAGAACACATGTTTTTATCTAGGCCAATTTTTTCTTTTTTAATGAAAATTTCAGTGAGTTGTGGGGAAGAGAAAGGAAGAAGAAAATGAAATGAATCCTTGAAACAGAGTATATGATCCTTGTTTCTTCTTATTTAAAATATTTATTTTCCTTAAAAGCAAATCTCAGGTGCTATGTTCTACATGTAATCTTTCCTAATTCCTCAAATGTTAATGTTCTGTTATTCATGAAATTACTTTGTATATGCTTTATATATCTTTCTTGTCAATATATCTGTCCTTGACCTCTCAGAATGTAAATTGCTTGAATATGGAGACAATTTTATTTCTGTTTAAATTCCCTAGAAAATAGTACTGGTTAGTTTCTTATAGTATATACTTAGTAAATGTTTGATTAGTTTAATTGGATTGAATTGAATCAGATAGAATTAAATTGAAATGATTTACATTATCTTAAGATACATTGCATTGAATTGAGTAAAATGTTTTAAGATGGTTTGTTAGGCGGATCCAGCCATTCTGGAGAGCAGTTTGGAGCTATGCTCAAAAAGTTATCAAACTGTGCCTCCCCTTTCACCCAGCAGTGTTTCTATTGGGCTTATATTCCAAAGAGATCTTAGAGGAGGGAAAGGGACCCACATTTGCAAGAATGTTTGTGGCAGCCCTTTTTGTAGTGGCTAGAAACTGGAAACTGAATGGTTGCCCATCAATTGGAGAGTGGCTGAATAAATTATGGTATATGAATGTTATGGAATATTTTCGTTCTATAAGAAACCAGCAGGACGATTTCAGAGAGGCCTGGAGAGACTTGCATGATCTGATGCTGAGTGAAATGTGTAGAACCAGGAGATCATTATATACAGCAACAACAATATTACATGATGATCACCTCTGATGGACATGGCTCTCTGCCACAAAGAATTGTCTCAAACCAGTTCCAATTGTTCAGTGAAGAAAGCCATATACACCCAGAGAGAGGTATATGAAATATGGACCACAACATAACATTTTCATGCTCTCTATTGATGTTTGCTTGCATTGTGTTTCCTTTCTCTGATTTTCTTTTTTTTTCTTGTAGATAGGATTTTTCTTGCACAACTTGTCAAGTATTATTACATTATTAACATGTAGTGGACTTCCTGCCATCTAGGGGAGGGAAGGGGACTGGGGGTAAAATTTGTAATGGAAAGCTTTTTAAAGATAAATGTTGAGGAACTACCCATACATATGTTATACAAATAAAAAGCTTTAATTAAAAAAGATGGTTTGTTAGGGATTAGTTTCTAGGAGTTAGAAGTAAAGAAAAGAAGAATTGATTTCTTTGATTTCTTTAAGCAATGTTCATCTATCTACACACTCAAAGCAGTGTGTTAAAAGAATAAAAAAGTAAAAGGCCTTATTTTCTAAAGTTCTTATGTATTTTGTAGTTAACTGTGGATTTCTGAAAATTAAGCAAGAAATAAACTAATGGACACTACCCATTTTACTTTTGTCTCACTGATAAATCAAGAAAAGCATCTAGATTGTTGAGTAGACATCCTATGTTAAACTTAAGGAAAAAACATGGAAGAAAGTCCCAAAGAGATATACATTGATGGTTTGCTTTTTGTATTCATAAAAGGAATATCCATATCAAAAGTATCCCCAGCCCACTCTCTTTTTAGAGTCTTGGAAAAATTTTTAAACAGGGTGGGGGTGAATGATTATTGAAGTTATTAAAGATAATCAAAGGAATTCTAAAGATGTCCATTCTTTTGATTAAGGCTTAATGCAAATATGTAGCTTTTTCTATAAGTGAAACAAAAATAGGTGACAAAAGTTCAGGATGACAGAAACAAAGGGTTTAATAGTTGAAAGGGACTATAGAAGAAAACTTATGAAAGAAAGAAATCCTCACTATAGCATACCTTAGAAGTAGTCATCCAATCCCTGCTTGAAGACTTCCAAGTAGAGTGAATCCACCATCTCTGAAGGTGTCAGGTTTTTTGTTTTTGGTTTTGGTTTTGGTTAGTGCTAATCATTAGGAAGTAGGTGTTTAAATTAATTCTAAATTTGCCTCAGTGCCAATCCCATTCAATGTTACAGATTCTGTTTTCTTGGGCTAAGCAGATTTCCAATCCCTCTACGTTTTGTGGAAATGATTTTTTTTTTATTGTGGAGTAGTGTCTTATCAGGATTTATAGCTCAGTTCTCTAGCCTATCAAGACTCTTTTGCATCCTGACAGTCATCTCCTAAGTTAGCTATTTTTATGAGCTTTGTGCCTTTTGCCAATTTGAACATGCCATCTTTGCTTTTTATGAAGTCATTGTTAAAGCTACATATAGGAAGCAATGAGTTTTCCTAGGCTAGCTCTATAGAGCTTAATTATTTCTTTCTAATCACAATGTTTGTCAGATATTTTTGTATAATACATAAATGACAGAACTAAGTAGGAAAACCTGGTTTTGAATCTTGATTACAACTTAATTATTTGAGTTTGGGAAAGTCACCTAATTCCTCTGAGTTTCATCTTCTCCATCTACATAAAAAATAATGACAAAAACAATAGAATCATAAGACAAAAGCTGTCATGTGGATTTGAATCTAGCAAAGAATTTTATGAGACCAGCACATATATCAATGTCAAAGAGAAGTAACTTAGATTAACTAGTCTAATATACCTGTAAGTAAAACTTCAAAGAAAACTTAGCTTAGATTCAAGATCAATCGGAATTCCTAGAAAAAAATGAAGAAAGATCTTTAATCATGTTAAAATATGTTATAATTGAAATGAGAACATTAAGGAAAATTATTTGAAAAGAAATGATAGCTATGGAGGAAAAACATGGAAGGAACAGTAATTGTCTACACGAGAACTAGAAAACCTTGTCTACATAATAGACTACTTGAAAATCAGAATAGACCAAATAGAAGTTAATGTTTCTATGAGACAATCAGAAAGAATACACTGATTTCCTCCTGAAAGAAGCTCCAAAATGAAACCATCATCTGAGGCAAATTCCAGAACTCCCACATTAAAGGGGGAAAAAAGCAGCAAACAAAATCATATTGAAGATCAAACAAGACACAACTATTAGTTACCATTTTAAAAGAGTAGAAATTGTGGTGTTTGAATTCTACAAAGGCAAAATATATAGACTTAATAACCAACAATAATCTATTTAGAAATAGAGACAAACCACATATTCTTATGAGAGTAAAATGGGCCTTATTAATGTTACAGAAAATTTCCAAGAATGACTAATGAAAACACTAGAGCAGGGCACAACTTTGAGACACAAACAGGAGTCAAGAGAACCCCCCAAAATTATGAGCTAGCATGAGGGGATTAAACAAATATGAAGTGTGTATCTTCTAATAGAGAAATTTGATACAAGTGTCTCCTCAGTATCCTAATATCATCGTAGAGATATTCAGATAAAACAGAGGGTCTGAGACTAGTTTTGTCATTTTTTTGATAATCCTCATAGAAGAAAGAAAAGGAAGGGGGAAATATATATATATATATATACATATATATATATATATATACATATATATATATATATATATATATATATAAAGGAAGAATTGAGAAGAAGTGTGTGTGAATGGATATATTATTGCACATATTTGGAATATGAAAATAAGTTTATAAAACCAAGCAAAGGATGGGGAAGTGGATCTCACTTGGATCACTTGGACTTGGATATCACTTTCATCTGAATAGGTCAAAGTAGGGGTGAACATGCCCAGATAATTTGGTATATATATATGTATATATATATATGTATACGTATATATGAGTATGCATGTGTGTTTGTATGTGTGTGTATCATCAAAAAAGCAAGAGGGAAATGGGAGAGTAGAAAGTAATAGTGAAGTAAAAGAGAAGATTGAGGATGAATGATATTAGTTACACATAATATGAATTCTAAGTTTAGATGGTGAATTTTGAAAAGAGGTTTAAAAGGAAAGAAAAAAAATAGTAAAAACGTAATTGAAGTCTGAGTGAAAGGAAGAGAAGAGGGACAGGGAGTGGAAGATGACATAAAAAGCAGAAGATACTGGTGCTAATCACATCCCTTTCTCACTGTCCTATTTTTTGTTGAAAGGAAAACAAACAATGAAAAGAAAATGTTCAAAATAATATAATGAAGGAAAATAATTAGTAATCATAAATCTGAATGTAAATGTGATAAACTTACATTAAATAGAAGAATATAATAGTATGATTAGAAAGCAAATCTCTTTTTTAAAGAAATGCACTTGAATGATATGTTGCTTAAAGAAAATAGTCAAAACATAAAAGATAAGAAAGGATTAAAATTTGAGTTACACCAATAACTACCATATCAATAAACTGAACTCAAAGAAGCCAAGATAGTAATCATAATCTTAGACAAGTTAGCATCAAATATTAACTTAATTTAATTAAAAAAAGTCAAACATTGGTCTGATGAAATATAAAAAATAATTTACTAGAAATATTTAGCATATTTCTATCCATCTATTTATCTTTCTATCTACATCTATATTTATCTTATCTGTCTATCTATCTCTATCTATCTGTAGATCTGTCTGTATATCTACAATATGGCATGGCATGCAAATGCTTTGAGGAAAAGATTAAAGCATTTAATAGTAAAAACTACTTTATCTTAAGTTGAAGGGGAAAATAGATAGTAAAACTATAATGGTCAGTGATTTCAATGTTTTCCTTTAAGATCTATACAATTTTAAAAACAATAACAACAAACATCAAAACAAGAACAAAGTTTTTTGAAATCTTATAAATATATTCTTATTGAGCTTTTGTACATCATCATAACTTTCCCCATATCTCTTTTCTTCTTTCTTCTAGAGTCATCACATGTAATAAATACTGTTTTTAAAAATTAAAAAAGGAAGATTAGCATGAATAATATATCAAAGTAGCCTGAAAATAGGGAGGGACAATGCATAAAAAATTTGTACCTATTTCTACAAAGAACAAGCCATGCTTGTTCCTTGCAATTTTGCAAAATTCATTTTTGATTTTTAAGCTTATGATTGTTTTTCCACTTACACTGTTATAGTAATTGTTTATGTTGTCTTCTAGTTATTTCACTCTCAGATCAAGCATATATTTCTATGCATATCTGTATTCATCATATTCATCATTTTTTATATCAGTATTCATCCATTATATTCATGAACCACAATTTGTTCACCCATTTCACTCATTCCAGTCATTCATGGGCATCTAATTTGTTTCCAGTTCTTAGCTACAGCAAAAAGTACTGATATAAATAATTGACTTCATCTATTGTTTGTTTTCAATATTAACATATATTTTACATTAGAGATTAATATATATCATTGATATCTTTAATATTAAGGTTATATATTTCTTTAGAACATATGGCATAAAGTGTCAACTTAAGCCAGGCAACTTTCAGTTTCCTAGCAATTTTTATCCAATGGGGAGTAAGTTTTGATTAAGCAATATATGTTTTCTGGATTATTTAACGCTAGGTTATTGAGTTATATTGTTTCTAATTCTCATTTCCTCAGTCTGCTCCATTGCTAATTTTCTCTATTTTAAAACCAATACCAGTTGATTTTGATGATTGCTAATTGCTGAAATAATAGCTAATTGCTAATAATAGTTTGATATCTGAAATGTCTGTTTCTCTTTTTTCATCACTCTTTTCATTATTTCCCTTTATTGTCCGAATTTTTTATTTTTTCAAATATTGGTTTATCAATTTCTATAAAGTATCTCTTTGGTAGTTTCATTAATATAGCATTAAAAGTAGACATTAACTTTTTTCCTTAATATTTTCATTTTTATTATATCGACAGTAATTCCTATGTAAAACATTAGGAAATATAATAATATTCATATCTTTCCTTAATATGGTAAATTACATCTATCTAAAACCAAAAGCTAGCAATATATGTAATTCAGATAAAGGAGGCCTTTCCAATTAGATTAGAGGTTAAGTAAGGATTTCTATTATCCCTAATATTATTTAATATAGCATTAGGAATGCTATAGAACAAAAGCAACAAAAATGGGAGAATAAGAACAAAGAAACAAAATTATTGCTTTTATATGTGTACTAATGAAGAAGAATATTACCTACCTCTTTTTTTTCTTTTTTTTTTGCTCAGGCAATTGGGGTTAAGTGACTTGCCCAGGGTCACACAGCTAGAAAGCATAAAGTGTCTGAGGCCAAGTTTGAACTCAGGTTCTCCTGACTTCAGGGGTGGTGCTATATGCTGCCTGTGTTACCCACCTCTTTATAGAGTGAAGATAATTTTACAATGTAAATGAGATATACATTTTTGAACATGATCAGTTTTGGGCTTTGTTGTGCTTGATTATACATATTTGTTAGTTTTCTCTTCTGTCCACCTATCCTATGGGGGTGAGTAGAAGAGAGAAAAAATAAGTGATTGCTAAGTGAAAAAAATAATGAAAATTAAAAGGATATATGATATTGATCCATGATCAGGTCTTCCACACCAGAAGTGATATTAGGTTTATCTTAAGTAGCCTAAACTTAGGGATCAGAAAATATTATTCAAAGAAATTGTGGTAGAACTCTGAAAGTCATGATCATAAGTTTCAATAATCAATCAGTTTTTCCCTAATATCTAATAAGATATCATCTAATAGCTACAATTATATAGCAGAAGCTTTCTCTCTTCCATAAACTAAAATGATGAATCCATATATACAAATGAGACTTCAGAATATCCTCTGAAATTTAATAAATATACTGAAAACTGTAGCATCTGGCCACGAGAACCCACACAAGACATTAATCTATAAAAATTTAGACAATATTTTAAATAAGTGTTGCCCTACTTATACTTATTACTTATGAAGTAATGGGTGGGGAACATGAGTGATAATGAAAAATACATCTTTGGAAAAAAGAGAATACTAAATGTGTATTCTCAAACACAGAAAATGTGTGTGTGTGTGTTTTGTTTGATCATGTTTTTGTTATAAGGAATGACTTTTACTAGGGAAGGAGTGATAATTATGAAAAAGAAGATTAATAAAGTACTTTAAAAAGTATAAAGAAGGCAAAAGAAAAAAATTAAAGGTTTAGAATGGGACACAAATACAATAATTTCTTTTGCTACCTTGTTAAATATAACACACACACACATACACACACACACACATATATATATATACAAATGTTATGCCTAATATATGATATATGTATATGAGAAATATGTATAAGGTTGTTAAAGAAATATTTCCATATTTTGGCATGAAAATTTTATTTATTTATTTTTTGCTGAGCCAATTAGGGTTAAGTGACTTGCCAGGGTCACACAGCTAGGAAATGTTAAGTGTCGGAGACCAGATTTGTACTCAGGTCTTCCTGATTTCAGGGCTGGTGCTCTGTCCACTGCACCACCTAGTTGCCCTGGCATAAATATTTTAAACAGAAGTTAATAGTTCTTATACAGTACTCCATTTCCCTTTCCATGTGTTGTTAATAACTTATACCAACGATTAAAAATAAAATATAGAAAACAGATATTATATAATGATACATAGTTTTCTTTATGCTTCATAATGGATGGAGAGATCAAATTCTCAATAAAATTAAAATGCAAATAGAAATCTTATCAAGTGAATTTTTTTATAAGTTAACCTAAAATCACAAAAAAGGAGAAAAATAGAAATGGCCACAAACCAGAATGATAGTGTGATAAACATAAAAGTTAGATCAAAGGATTATGGAAGCTCATCACTTCCTTAGTCTAAGAGTCATGAATTATTTGACCTCAACAAGTTTCATATACTCAGCAAAAAAGGAATTGAAATATTCATCCTTGACCACACTGTTAAAACTAATGATTCTCCAAGTATTGAAGGAATAATTTAGCTGTGTATACACAGAGACACACACAGAGAAGACCACTAAATGGTGATACTATGATTTCCTAACCATACACATGATATTCTCCCTATAAATTAAATTCTGACTATCATTTTGTGACACAAAATGGAGTTTTTAAGTGTGTGGATGAATAAATCCTGTGGAATTACTTGCTTATGGAATAATCCATGTGAATTTAGTGAAAAAATCACAAATAAAAATCCTAATGTAATATAAAATATTGTATTTGGTTTTATTACATAAAACAGCTTCTACATGAACAAATTAAGAACAACTTTTTAAATATGATCGATATGTGGAAAAAGAAAACAAAACAGAAAAAAGACTTTATCCTTTAATACTTCTTTGCTAATAAACTGTGTGAGTTTTTTGGCAACCATATAAAATGTAATAGTACTTTTGCAGTGCAAATTCCTCTGGCAGGTCAGAACATTTAGAGATCAAAATCAAACTGCATCAGCTTGGGTACAGGAATGAACGATGATGAGCACATTTGGCCAACAACGCTCTAAGGGTCACAGTGGCTTACTCAAGGAACACTTCTTAGCAATGTAATATTTTTGTAAGAAGAACTAGCATTTTTCTGATATGCATAAAAAGTCATAGATCTTGGAGAAAGCATGGATGTAATCTCCATTTATTTTTGGCATGGTGAGACTGACTATGGAGATAGTACTAAGCACCCTTTCAATGTCATCAACATAAAATAACAGAAAAGTTGGAGAGAATTCATCAAAGCACATTGGAAATTATTAAAGAGCTAGAAAATAAGGCATAAATTTTTATTTTTTTAAACTAAACAATTTAAATAATTGCTTTTTCCTCTTATATATGCAAAGATAGTTTTCACCTTTGCAAAATCTTGTGTTCCAAATTTTTCTCCTTACCTCCTCCTTTCCCTGTCTCCCCTAGAGAGCAAGCAATTATAGGTTAAGCATGTGTAGTTCTAAACATATTTCCATATTTGTCATGCTGCACAAGAAAAATGAAATCAAAAGAAAAAAAAACACATGAAAGGAAAAAAAAATAAACAAGCAAACAACAGCATAAAAAAGGTGAAAATACTTTGATTTGATCCACATTCACATTCAGTCTCTGTAGCTCTCTCTGGAAGGACACACATTTTTAAAGGGTTGAATAGAGGTAACCTGAAATCACAGGATTTAAAGCTGGAAAGGATTTCAAGATCAAGCAGTACCAATTCTCCATTTTGAAAAGTGAGCTTAATATGGAGAATGATGAACTAGAAATCAAGACTATTTCAAATCCTACCTCAGACATGATTATTACTATGTGGCCCTAGAAAAGTAACTCAATCTATTTCTGTTTCCTAAAATGTAAAGTGGAGAAAATTATACGTTACCTCACAGGTCATGTGAAGATGAAATGAAATAACATATATAAAGCAAGACACAAAAGGAAGTTATTATATTTGCATTCATATTTGTCTATATAAAGAAAATGAAGCCCAGGAAGGACCATAAAATTCCAACATAATATCAACAAATGTGATTGGTGATGAAAGATGATAGAAAATAGGAAAGATGCCACAGGACTATAGGAGGAAAAACATTGTCGTGATTTTCCAAAATGGGAAAACTCTATGACAATCTAGAAAAGGAAGTGATAATTGAAATTCTGTAGCATGCTTTACTCACAGAGTTCATTCCAGCATAACTTTATTTCCTTTCTGAATAGGATTACTAAGTTACCAGTCAATTTGATAATTTTTCAAAAAATTATTAATTGTTTATTATGTGACAGGCACTTTGCTAAGTTTTGGGTTTATAAAGGAAAACAAATTTCCTTCAAGGAGCTTGCATTCTATTAAAAGAGATAAGAGCATGTTACATTAATTAAAAGTTAGAATACAGAATAGTATTGAATAGACAGAAGGGAACCTTATTCAGAAGGGTAGACTAGGGGTGGCTTTCTGTAGAATATGATTTTGAATTATATCTAAAGTCAATCCAGGTATTCTAAAAACAGAAATGAGCAGGGAGAACATTTTAGCAATGGGGAACAACCAATGAAAATAGAGATGATATGATGATGCATGTGAAGAATAAGAAAAAAATGTCAGTGTAGGTGTATTATAGGATACATGGAAGGGAGTAAAGTATGAGACTTGCAATATAAGAAAAGATGAAATGATAAAGAGATGTAAATGCCAAAAATGGGTTTTTTTTTATCCTGAAAGTAATTATATGATCATATCTATACTTTAGGAAAATCAGTTCAACAACTAAGTAAGGAAAGATTGGCGTAAAGGAGACTTTACAAAGGAGACTAATTATAGGGTTATTGTAATAATAAAGGTAAAAAAAAAGGAAAATCAGTTCAACAACTAAATAAAGAAAGATTAGCGTAAAGGAGACTTTTTACAGGAGACTAGTTATAGGGTTACTGTAATAATAAAGGTAAAAGTTGTTGATGGTCTGAACTAGGGTGATGTCTATCTAAAAGGAAAAGAAGTAGACATATATAAAAAATCCTGATAAGGTAGAAATGACAATATTTTAGCAAAAGATTGAATTATGGGGTAAGAGATGGTAAGGAATAGAAAATGGCAATACAATTTTGAATAACAGGGAAACATAAGAAGGAAAAGAGAATAAAACCATTGAAGATTTTAGAAGGAATAAAGGTCAATTTAGAAAGTAGAGTACAAGCAGATAAATCAACAGGAAAGATATCAAAATTATAAATTAATATATAATTATAATAAGATTATAATTATAAATAATTATAATATTAATTATAATTATGTGACAAAACATTTAAAATATTATAATCATCTCTAAAGAAGACAAAGGAAGTTAAATCAAGTTATTGAAAAGCAGAATCTATGGGTTCCCAAAATAAAAGTCATAGAAGTATGTTCCAAAATAGTTCAAGAAAAAAAATAATAATCTTAAAAGAAGTTAGATAACAATGCCAGAATTTGTGCCCCTCAAAACAATGTTTTGATTAATATGAAAAGGCAATTCTATGGTAGCAGGTAGCTCCAAAGGAACAAAACAGCCAACAGGAGATTTAGATTACAAACACAATTAAGTAAAGGGCAGTATGGAAGATGAGAAGCAAAAGGCACTAAGAGTAAAAGAATACATGTTTTCAAAATAAGTTAAGCACATTCCTATAAAAACCAGAATATACAGGGGGGCGGAGCCAAGATGGTGGAGTGAAAACGTGACTCTCTGCCTCTCCTCCGATCTTCTCTCAAATCAACAATAAAATAAGCCTCTGAAATGATCTTCAAGTCAACGAATTCAGAAATACTTGGACACTGCTTGCTGATATGTCTGAAGAATTTCAGATCAGGTTTGTCTAACTCGGAGAGAGGGATAAAGAGAGGACTCCAGTGTAGGCTGGAAGTGAGGGTGGGACTCAGCTCATTCTGGCAAAAACTCCAAACTCCAAACACCTGGGGTTTATCTGAGGCACTCGGACACTCTGCCCGGATTGGGGGCAGGTATTCTGGCAGACTTGCCTTGTTTAAGGAGTAATTCGGACTTAGGCCTAGCCCCCACTGGCCCAGCACCTTAAATTAATTCACCAAATTGCCCCAGGGCAAAGAGCTTTAGCTGCCGTTTTTCCAAACCTTAAAGAAACATACACACTGTCTAAAAAAAAATGAAGAAGCAAAAGAGAGCTCTCACCATAGACAGCTTTTATCAAAACAGAGAAGGGCTGACCCCAGATCCTGAGGTTCCTTTAGAAAAAACTCAAGAAGATGTTATTAAGGACCATCACTGGTCCCCTTTTCAAAAGGCCTTTCTGGAAGGTTGCATACAGAATCTCAAAAGAGAGCTGGAGGATAAATGGGAAAATAAACTGAAGTCAGTGCAAGAAGCCCTCCAAAAGAGATATGATAAAGACACCAATTTATTGAAAAATAAAATTAGTGAAGTGGAAAAAGAGTGCAATGAACAAATTGGCCAGTTAAAAAAGGAGTTTAAAAAGGTAACTGAAGAAAACTACACTTTAAAAATAATAATTGAACAAATGCAAGTGAATGACTCAATAAGACTAAAAGAATCAGTCAAACAGAAACAAAAAAATTAAAAATTAGAAGAAAATATGAAATATCTCCTAGGAAAAAAAAAACTGACTTGGAAAATAGGTCTAGGAGAGACAATCTAAGGATTATTGGAGTTCCTGAAAGTCATGATGAAAAAAAGAATTTAAACACTATCTTCCAGGAAATCCTGAAAGAAAACTGCCCTGAGAATGTAGAATCAGAAGGCAAAATCACCATTGAAAGAATTCACCGATCACCTCTTGAAAGAGACCCCAAAATTAAAACCCCAAAGAATATCGTGGCTAAATTTCAGGACTATCGCACCAAGGAAAAGATTCTGCTAGCAGCTAGAAAGAAACAATTCAAATACCAAGGTTCAATAATTAGAATCACACAGAATCTGTCAGCCTCCAAATTGAAGGACTGAAGGGCCTGGAATCAGATCTTCCGAAAGGCAAAGGAACTTGGATTACTGCCAAGAATAACCTATGAGCATTATCCTCCAGGGAAGAAGATGGTCATTCAATGATATAGGTGAATTTCACCTATTTCTAATGAAAAGACCAGATTTGAACAAAAAATTCGACATCCAAACACAGAACTCAAGAGAAGCATAAAAAGGTAAAAAGGAAAGGACTCTTGAGAACTTTATTTCTACTATGGGGATATTTAAAGTTTGGGGGTATAATTAACTAGATATTACTCTGATAATATGAAAAAGAAAACTAGAGGGGGAAAGGTTATCATACAGGGGAAAAGAGGGAAAAAGTGGTGAAATAAGATCTAAAAAAAGGATGTAAAAACAAGGTAAAATCTCTTGAAGAGGCAAAGAAAACCTAATATAATTGAGAGAAAGAGGGGAGGGAGATGAGCATTGTGTAAATCTTACTCTCATCAGGTTGGGCTCTAAAAGTGTCTATCAGACACTTGATTTCATGTAGAAACTTGTCTGTTGCTAGAGGGAAGTGGGAGGGAAAGGAGGAAAAGAAAAGGATAAACTAATAGAAGGGAAAATAGAAGAATCAGGGGAAAGGAGTAAAAACAGGGGGAAGGGATCTAAAGGGTTGAGTATTGCTTGGGGGAGGGGGTCATCAAAAGCAAAGTACTGAGGAGGGGGGAAGGGAGAAAGGGGAAAGAAAAGGGAAAAACATGACTTGGGTAAATAAGATGGCAGGAAATAAAGAATTAGTTATTCTAACTGTGAATGTGAATGGGATGAACTCTTTCATAAAGCAGAAGCAGATAGCAGACTGGATTAAAAACCAGAATCCCACAATATGTGGTCTACAAGAAACACATCTAAAACATAGTGACACATATAGGATGAAGGTAAAAGGCTGGAGCAGGACCTATTATGGTTCAGGTGAACAAAAAAAAGCAGGAGTAGCAATCCTTATCTCACATCAAGTAAAAGCCAAGATAAATCTAATCAAAAGAGATAAGGAAAGAAACTATATTTTATTAAAGGGTACCATAGATAATGTAGCAATATCAATACTAAATATATATGCACCAAGTGCAATAGCATCCAAATTCCTAGGGGAGAAATTAAGAGAGATGCAAGAAGAAATAGATAGCTAAACTATACTAGTGGGGGATCTCAAACTTGCTCTCTCAGAATTAGATAAATCTAACCACAAAATAAACAAGAAAGAAACTAGGGAGGTAAACCAATTGTTAGAAAAGTTAGGTATGATAGATCTATGGAGAAAATTGAATGGAGACAGTAGGGAGTTTACTTTTTTCTCAGCAGTCCATGGAACTTATACAGAAATTGACCATGTGTTAGGGCATAAAATCCTCAAAATCAAATGCAGAAAGGCAGAAATAATAAATGCATCTTTTTCAGATCATGATGCAATAAAAATCACATGCAATATAAGGCCAGGAGAAAATAGACCAAAAGTTAATTTGAAATTGAATAATCTAATCGTGAAGAATGAATGGGTGAAAGAGCAAATCATAGACACAATCAATAATTTCATCCAGGAGAATTACAATAATGAGACAACATACCAAAATTTCTGGGATATGGCCAAAGCGGTTATAAAGGGCAATTTTTTTATCTCTAGATGCTTACTTGCATAAAATAGAGAAAGAAAAGATCAAGAAATTGGGTTTATTATTTAAAAAAACTAGAAAAAGAACAAATTAAAAACCTTCAATTAAATACCAAATTGGAAATTCTAAAAATAAAAGGAGAAATTAATAAAATTGAAAATAAGAAAACTATTGAATTAATAAATAAAACTAAGAGTTGGTTCTACAAAAAAACCCAACAAAATAGATAAGCCTTTAGTTAATTTGATAAGAAAAAGGAAAGAGGAAAATCAAATTGTTAGTCTCAAGAATGAAAAGGAAGAACTTTCCTCCAATGAGGAGGAAATTAGAGCAATAATTAGGAGTGACTTTCCCAACTTTATGCCAGTAAGTTTGATAATCTAAATGGAGGAATATCTACAAAAATATAGATTGCCCTGCTAAACAGAAGAGGAAATAAATTATTTTAATAGCACCATATTAGAAAAAGAAATAGAACAAGCTATTAACCAACTCCCTAAGAAAAAATCCCCAGGGCCAGATGGATTTACATGTGAATTCTACCAAACATTCAAAGAACAATTAATTCCAATACTATACAAACTATTTGAGAAAATAGGGACATATACTGCCAAATATACTGCCAAATTCGTTCTATGAGATCGATATGGTGCTGAGAGCTAAACCAGGTAGGGTGAAAACAGAGAAAGAAAACTATAGACCCATTTCCCTAATGAATATTGATGCAAAAATTTTAAATAAGATATTAGCAATGAGATTACAGAAAGTCATCCCCAGGATAGTACACTATGACCAAGTAGGATTTATACCAGGGATGCAGGGCTGGTTCAATATTAGGAAAACTATCAGCATAATTAATTATGAATAACCAAACTATCAAAAACCATATGATTATCTCAATAGATGCAGAAAAAGCATTTGATAAAATCCAACACACCTTCCTATTAAAAACACTAGAGAGTATAGGAATAAATGGGCTTTTCCTTAAAATGATCAGTAGCATCTATTTAAAACCATCCACAAGCATCATATGTAATGGAGACAAACTAAAACCATTCCAATAAGATCAGGAGTGAAACAAGGCTGCCCACTGTCACCATTACTATTTAATATTGTATTAGAAATGTTAGCTTTAGCAATAAGAGAAGAAAATGAGATAAAAGGAATTCCAGTAGGTAATGAAGAAACCAAATTATCACTCTTTGCAGATGACATAATGGTATACTCAGAGAACTCTAGAGTCTCAACTAAAAAACTACTAGAAACAATTCACAACTTTAGCAAAGTGGCAGGATTCAAAATAAATCCACATAAATCATCAGCATTTTTATATATTACCAACAAAATTCAGCAGCAAGAGATACAAAAAGAAATTCCATTCCACATAACGGATGATAGGATAAAATATTTGGGAATCTATCTGCCAAGGAAAAGTCAGAAACTATACTAACTAAACTACAAAACACTTTCCACACAAATAAAATCAGACCTAATTAATTGGAAAAACATTAAGTGCTCATGGGTAGGCAGAGCGAACATAAGAAAAAAGACAATACTACCCAAACTAATCTACTTATTTAGTGCCATACCAATCAAACTCCCAAGAAATTATTTTACAGATCTAGAAAAAATAGTAGCAAAGTTTATTTGGAAAAATAAAAGGTCAAGGATTTCAAGGGAAGTAATGAAAAAAAAGGCAGATGAAGGTGGCCTTGCTGTACCAGATCTAAAACTGTATTATAAAGCAGTGGTCATCAAAACCATTTGGTACTGGCTAAGAAATAGAGCAGTCGATCAGTGGCATGGGATAGATTATCAGGATAATCTAGGCAATAACTTTAACAATTTAGTGTTTGATAAACCCAAAGACCCAGCTTTTGGGATAAGTACTCACTATTTGGCAAAAACCGCTGGGAAAATTGGAAACTAATGTGGAAGAAATTAGGGCTTGACCCATACCTAACACCACATACCAAAATAAGATCTAAATGGGTTCATGATCTAGATATAAAGAGAGATATTTTAAGCAAATTAGAGGAACGTAGTATAGTGTACCTCTCAGAACTGTGGAGATGGAATAAATTTATGTCCAAAGAAGATCTGGATCTCCTAATTGAACACCAGATAGATAATTTTGATTATATTAAGTTAAAAAGTTTCTGTACAAACAAAACTAATGCAGACAAGATTAGGACGGAAGCATCAAATTGGGAAATCATCTTTATATTTAATGGTTCTGATAAAGGCCTCATTTCTAAAATATATAGAGAATTGTCTCATATATATAAGAATCCAAGCCACCCTTCAATAGACAAGTGGTCAAGGGATATGAACAGACAATTTTCAGATGATGAAATTAAAACCATCTCTAGTCATATGAAAAGTTGCTCCAAATCACTATTAATCAGAGAAATGCAAATTAAGACAACTCTGAGGTACCAGTACACATCTGTTAGATTGGCTAAAATGACAAGAAAAGATAACGATGAATGTTGGAGGGGATGTGGGAAAACTGGGACACTAATACATTGTTGGTGGAACTGTGAACGGATCCAACCATTCTGGAGAGCAATTTGGAGCTATGCTCAAAAAGTTGTCAAACTGTGCATACCCTTTGACCCAGAAGCGTTTCTATTGGGCCTATATCCCAAAGAGATCTTAGAGGAGGGAAAGGGACCCACATGTGCAAGAATGTTTGTGGCAGCCCTTTTTGTAGTGCCTAGAAACTGGAAATTGAAGGGATGCCCATCAATTGGAGAGTGGCTGAATAAATTATGTTATATGAATGTTATGGAATATTATTGCTCTGTAAGAAACGACCAGCAGGACGATTTCAGAGAGGCTTGGAGAGACTTGCATGATCTGATGCTGAGTGAAACGAGCAGAAACAGGAGATCATTATACACAGCAACAACAATATTACATGATGATCAATTCTGATGGACATGGCTCTCTGCAACAAAGAATTGTCTCAAATCAGTTCCAATTATTCACTGAAGAAGACCATATACACCCAGGAGAGGGATATGGAATATGGACCACAACACAACATTTGCATGATCTCTATTGATGTTTGCTTGCATTGTGTTTCCTTTCTCTGATTTTCTTTTTTTTTTTTTCTTGTAGACAGGATTTTTTTTTGCATAAGTTGTCAAGTATTTCAACATTATTAACATGTAGTGGACTTCCTGCCATCTAGGGGAGGGAAGGGGAGTGGGGGTAAAATTTGTAATGGAAAGCTTTGTAAAGATCAATGCTGGGGAACTACCCATACATATGTTATAAAAATAAAAAGCTTTAATAAAAAAAAGAAAAAAAACAGAATATACCTAGATAATCTCTGTGCCATAAACCTTTTAGAAGAATATGATAGGTAAAAAATTTTGAAAATACTAAAGCAAAATACAATACAAGAAACCTGCTCAGAACTTCTGAATGCAGAATAAAAGCAATAATTGAAATAACATAGTTTACCTCTGTGAACAGGAGTGGGGCTTGAAAGTCCATGTTCAGACTATGAGAATTGTAATGTTCAATTTTAATAGTGTTAATGAAAAAAACAACACCTTTCTTTAAGTGATCAAGAGAATGGCTTTCACAATAAAGGAAAGGAAATTAAAGTTATGCAAGACTATTTTACACTCTTTATAAACTTTGGTTTTTTTTTTAATAAAGCTTTTTATTTACAAAACATATGAGTGATTTTTCTACATTGACCTTTGCATAAACTTTTTTCCCCAAGCTTTTCCCCTCCTTCACCCCAACCCCCACCCCTAGATGACAGGTAATCTAATACATGCTAAATAGGATAAATTATATGACAAATACAATACATATATACATATCTATACAGTTATCTTACTGCATAAGAAACATCAGATCTAGAAAGAGAAGAAGAAAAAACAACCTAAGAAGGAAAACAAAATGCATGGAAATATTCACAGAAAGCATTAAAATGCTGTGTTGTGGTTCACACTCAGTTCCCACAGGCCTCTCTCTGGATGTATATGACTCTCTTCATTGCTGAACAATAAGAACTGGTTTGAATCACATCATTGTTGAAGAGAACCATGTCTTCATAAACTTTAGAAGGGAAAGGAATACTGCATGCCAAAAAAGAAAAAGAAAAAGAAAGAAAGAAAATAAAAAGGGCAAAAAGAAGCTCAAGAAACATCCCCAAAGTTACATACCCCAACAAACTTGAGTCTAATAATCAAGGAAAAAATAATGATGACCAATTCTTCAAAAAAATTAATTACCATGATAATTTTTTGACTTATGAATAGCTTGAGCAATAAAAACACAAGACTTGTTAATCAATATAACAATAAGGAAAACAGGTAATTAAATAAGTTATGTATTTGTAGATACCATTATAAGGGGGGAAATGAAAACCTTGAAAAAGAGTGATACCTATCATGTAATAGACTCATTTTCCTCACTAAAAGTACACAAAGTATTAAAGATGAAAGTGGTATTTAAATAAATAGAAGAAATAATAGTGAAGAAATGCCTGAAAGAATATGCATTAAATCCTCACAACTCTACCTCTATCCCCCATTAGTGAATCAATGCATTTTGTGAGACTAAACTTCAGAATGAAAGGGTACAGCTAGATGGCACAGTGAATAGAGCAGTAACAAGGAATGGAAAAGACCTTAGTTTAAATCCAGCCTCATACACTTGTTAGTTATATGACCCTGGGCAAGTCACTTAACCTTTGTCTCAATTTCTTCAATTGTAAAGATGACATTATGAAAACCATCACCAAGGGTTTTTGTGATGACAAAACGAGTGATAATATTGGTAGAGTGCTTATCATAGTGTCTGACATGTTGTTCATTCGTGTTGAACTCTTTATGACCTCATGTGGGGTTTTCTTGGCAAAGATACATTGATGTAATGGAATATTGTTATTTTAAATAAAATAAACTATCTGATGAATACAGAGAGGCATAGACATATCTAATGTTGCAGAGTAAAGCAAGTAGAGAAAAGAAAAAATACATAATACTACACAATAACTGCAACAATGTTAATGGAAAGGAAAACTACAGACTCCCCCCCCAAATAAAAAAAGATAATGTAACAAAATTATAAAGATTAAATGGGAATAAAATGAAGAGATACGGGAAATTAATGCCAATTCATCCCTTTGTGGAGATGGAGGTACATATGTTACACACTAACCACGTTTTCAAAAATTTTTAATATATTGATTGGTTTTGCTAATTTTATTTTTACTCTTCAAAATATTCAGTGTTATATAGATTGACTCTCTAAGATAGTGTGAAATACGTGGGATAACTATGATACTTAAAATATATCAATAAATATATATTTAAAAAGTTATAAAAGTAAACATTAATATGCTACAAATTGCATAGAATCTATATTTATAAAGGAAAAAATAACTGAATTACAGGCATAGGAAGTAATAAAATAAAAATAGGAGGCATTAATATTCCTCTCTTAAATTTAGACAAAACTAATAGAATTATCTACAAAAGAGAGACCATAGATTGGAACAAATTGCTGCCAAAATTGGAACTAAAAGACTTATGATCTATACCAAGGAGCATTAAAATGTACATAAATCTCCATAGTCTATGGAAATTTACAAAAATTTGCCTTGTAATTAGAATGCAAAAATAGTGCAATTAAGTGTAAAAAAGATAGAAACATTAAATCCCATTTTTTATAAAACATTACAATAAAAATACTAATCAGGCAGCTCAAACAAAGTACAACGATCTTAAGGAAAAATTAATAATAAATTAATAATAAAATCCTAATTAAGGGGCATATCAAAGAATAAATCAGAAAAAGAATTAATAATTTTATGAGAGACAATGATAATGATGATACAACACATGATATTTCTGGAATGCAGCCAATGCAATCCTTAGTAGAAAAAATATATTCTGTTTGTGGCAGCCCTTTTTGTACTGACTAGAAAGTGGAAATTGAATGGATGCCCATGAATTGGAGAATGGCTGAATAAATTATGGTACATGAATGTCATGGATTATTATTGTTTTGTAAATAATGACCAGCAGGATGATTTCGTAGAGGCCTGGAGAGACTTGCAGGAACTGATGCTGAACCAGCAGAACCAAGAGATCATTGCACATGGCAACAATAAGAGTGTATGATGATCAATTCTGAAGAACATGGTTATCTTCAACAATGAGATTTTTCAAACCAGTCCCAATTGTTCAGTGATGAAGAAAGCCATATACACCCAAGGAGAGGCCTGTGGGATCTGAGTCTGGACCACAACATAGTATTTTCACACTCTCTCTTGATGTTTGCTTGCATTATGTTTTCCTTCTCAGGTTTTTTTTTTCCTGTATAGCAAGATAACTGTATACACACACACACACACACACACACACACACACACACACACACAAACACTGTTATAAGTATATAACAGAATATATATATATTTACATATATATATATTTGATCTATCAAATATTTCAAGACAATTAACATGTATTCCTGTCATCTAGGGGAGGGAGTGGGGGGTAGGAGGGAAAAATTTGTAACAGAAAGCTTTGTAAGGGTCATTGTTGAAAAATTACCTATGCATATATTTTGTAAATAAAAACCTTTAATAAAAAATAAAAAGAAAAAATATTTTTAAAATACATATTAACAAAAGAAGAGAATTAATTAATATGGATTTTCAAATTAAATTAAAATTAATAAATGAACAAATGCTAAATAAGCACAAAATCCAAACTTAGAAAGAATATAGATAATGGTAATAAAAATGATAAATGATAAAACTCAAAGCTACTTCCTTAAAAAAAGCTAGCAAAATTAATTAACTTATAGTCAACTTAATTGAAATAGTAGGGCAGAAAAAAAATCAACAATGTTACAAATGAACCAGGTGAAAGCACAATAAAACTAGAATAAATAAAATTATCAGGTCCAAATGTGTAGCTTCCTATATGCCAGCAAAACCATATGCAAAAGAACAAAAAATATCTTCAAAAATATAAAATACATTTACAAAATATTACTTAGAGAAATGATGAAAAATTTAAACATCTAAAACAAGGTTCAATGGTCATGGTGGGGTCATGCCAACAGAATAAAAATTTCAAGTAGTACTAAAGGTAATTCATAGCTTCAATGACAAAATGAAAAATTTTGGAATGAAGAGCAATCTCTCTTTCTCTCTTTTTCTTTATCTCTCTCTCTCTTTCATACACACATATACACATGCATAAATTATATTGGTAATGTACTGAAATGTAAATCATGGAACAGACAGTACATGGAAGTTCAAATACTAGAACTCAATAATCTATTGTTTGGTAAACCTGAAACCTGAAAACATAAGTTATATAGGCAAGAACTCCCTATTTGATAAGTACTATTTTGTAACCTGAAAATCATTTCAGAAGAAATTAGTCTTATGCCAATATTTAGACCTCACAATCAATAAACAGGCAAATATGACAAAAGATGGGAATAATCAGTGTTGAAGGGATCATAGAAAAATAGATTAATAAAATTTAGCCATAGCTATGAATTAAAATAATTATTCTGGGAAAAAATGGACTTCAAATAAAGTGACTGATATATCAACACTCTGAATTAAAATTTCCATTGCTTGCATATGATACAAGCTGGCTCATTGAGGGAAAAAAGGAAGGAAAGAAAAATAGAAAGAAAAAAAGAAAAGCTCCAAATATACCAAAACCTTCATAGCAATAATTTTCATAGTAGCAAAGAAATACAAAGTAGATTCTCATCTTTTGGGGAATGACTAAACAAATTGTGGCATACAGCCATCTGCTAGAATGAATTCAAGTCACTTAGGACAACCTACTATTAAATATTATGTCTGAGTTTTTGCACATCAGAAATCTAAATACTACAAGTTTGCGCTTGATTTATTGTTCTGTTGAGCATTTAGACTAAAAAGAGTAATGCAGAAAATATTAGTAATTCAGATTAAACTCCAGTGTATTAGGTGAATATCACCACTGGCCTGTCCCCCTATCCCAGCTAATTGCTAATTTACTATTAACTCCTAGATATATGGATATAATGAAGTATTACTCTTCAGTAAAAAATTGTGAATATTATGAATAAAGAGAACCCTGGATAAGAACAAAAATGAGAAGTATTAATCTATCTGTCTGTCTATCTATCTATCAATTTATTATAATGTTATAAATGCAAAGGATAACAACAAAACAATACAAAATGAATGTTATGAGATTACAAAGAACAACCTTGATCTCACAGAAGAGATATGAGCTATAACATAATCCAACTTCTTTTTTAGTTATTAAACATTATTATTTTTTTTTAAATTTGGAGTTCTGAATTCTTTCCAATATTGAGAAGGCAAGCAATATGATATAAATTATACATGTACACTCATGTAAATTATATTTCCATATTAGTCATGCTGTAGAAGAAAACACAGAAAAATGATGCAAGAATATTAAAGAAAGTTGTAAAAAAATAAAGTGTATATTCAGATTCCATCAGTTCTTTCTCTGAAAGTAGATAGCATTTTTTATGAGTCCTTCAGAATTATCTTAGATCACTGTACTGCTGAGAATAGCTAAATCACTCACAGTTGATCATCATACAATATTGCTGTTAACTATGTACAGTGTTCCCTTGGTTATGCTAACTTCATTTTACATCAGTTCATGTAAGTCTTTCCCATTTTTTAAAACCATCTTTCTAATTACCTCTTCTAGCACAATAGTACTTCATAACAATTGTATGTCACAACTTGGTCAATCCTGTCCCAATTGATAGCCATCCCTTCAATTTCCAGTTCTTTGTTAGCACAAAAAGAGTTGCTATAAATATTTACCTCAGAGTTATTTTAATTTGCATTTCTCTAATAAGTACTGATTTAGAGAATTCTTTCATGTAATTATAGATAGTTTTTATTTCTTCATCTAAAAAGTGCCCGTTCATATCCTTTAAACAATTATCAATTGGGGAATGATTTGTATTCTTATAAATTTGACTTAATTTTCTCTATATTTAATAAATAGGCTTTAATCAGAGAAACTTACTATAAAATATTTCTCCTCCGTTTTCTACTTTCTTTACAATGTTGACTATTGATTTTGTTTGTGTAAATCCTTTTTACAAATTTAATATAATCAAAATTTTCCATTTTATTTTCTATAAACCCAATTTCTTTTTAAGAAGGGAAGGGTACTCATAGATATACAACATTGTATATATTGTCAGATTTTCTTTTTAGTATACATTAATCAGCTTACTGTTTTTTTTTTCCTTTTTCCTTTTAATTATCTATTTTAAAGTTTGGCTCTCTGGGATTGGAAAGTGGGGATATATAAGGGGAAGTTTTAGAAGTATAGAAATATGAGATTCAAAATGATTTTATCTTAAAAATTAAATTTACTGGGGCAGCTAGGTGGCACAATGCATAGAGCACCAGCTCTGAATTCAGGAGGACCTGTACAAATCTGATCTCAGACATTTATACTTTTTTGCTGTGTGACTCTGGGCAAGTCACTTAACCCCAATTGCCTCACCAAAAAAAATTAAATTTACTTTACATAGTTATACTTTTTTGGAGAATGTTTTTTCATCAACTATGGTTATTTTTATATGTGCCTTTGATTCTTTGCATAAAGTTTTTTTTTTTAATTTTTAAAAAAATTATTAAGAGCCATTGCAGATGAAAAATATTTTAATGGTCATTTGTGGGGATTATGAAACAGATTGCTATGTATCTATTTCACCTAATAAGGTAATTTCTGTAAACTTCCACAACCATCTTATTTTGTTGCCTTTTAAAAACATACTTCAATTAATCTGTCTACTAATTTCAGATACTTCAAGTGCCCTAAATTGTGTACATTGTTACAAAAGTGGTCTCATAAGAATCCTGTAGAGACATTAACACCCTTGACATATGACTCTTTACTCACAAACCAAATATTGCTCTGTTTTTCTCCATATTTTCCATGGACATTCAGCAGTTTGCCTCTAGGATACAATTTTCGAATAGTCTTCTGGACTGAAGTTTAGTTTATATCATATACTTTAGAAATAGATGTAGTCTCAGTATAGAATTTGCCTCAATATCTTTAATAATGGCAATATTTTTTGGGGGAGCTGTAAGGATTTTTTTGTGTATTGTTAAATTGTCTTAGCAGAACATAGGTATTACAAAAGTGTTACAAGAGGGGCTTAAAATTTGTTGGAACTATAGAATAAAGGGTCTTTATGCTGCTCTATTTACTAAAAGAAACTAAACTTAGTATTAGGCTAAGGCAAAGGAGTAATTACAAATGCTTAGCACATTAAAGAAGCTAAAGCATTGAGAGGTAGGCAGGGCAGAAGTTAGGTCAATTTAAGTATAACATTATTATAGATACCCCACCTCTCCAATCCCCATGCCTAATCCCATACCTTTTACTTTTACCATACTATTACCTTTGAACACTTTTAACAAGAAGATAATTTATAAGTAGTTTTTCAAGGAGAAATAACAGGATATATGAAAGCCAGGATATATGGACACTAATCTAACAATTTCACTAGTCTATAGGTTATAATCTATTTTTGTTTTCATGAATGAGTCTAATTATAAACATAAAGTAGTTTTTCTATTACTAGAAATGGTGAAAGAATAATAGATTCAGAAAATGCTAGATTTGGAAGTGACCTTAGAGACTATCTACTTCAATTCCCTTCTTTTAAAGATGGGGAAACTCAGGCCAAGAGAGAAAAAGAGAGTTGCTGAAAGTCATAGAGGTAGTAAGAGATAGAAATGGAATTTGGGCATCTGATATAAAATTCCTTGTGCTTTCTACTGTATCAGGGTTTCTTAACTTTTTTTTAAAGTAAAGAAATAATTTGAAAGCTATATTTCCAAATAAGTTATTTCCTTCATGATTCTGTGTATTAAAAAAAAACTCTATATTATCCTGAAAATGGTTCCACAGGCTTTATCAATCTTCCAAATGTGTGCATCTTGCACACACACACACACAAGGTTAAATGTACACAATAATATGCTTGAGAATTACTTTGTTATAATTCATTATATTAGGAAGGATAAAGATATCCTAGCTAACATGGAAAAAATAATAAAAGAAATGTACTTACACAGAAAAATACAATTCTTCATGTGCCTACTAGAAGGATGAAGTTGGAAAACTCAATAAAAGATCTGATACTACAAGCTTACCAGTTTGTTTTGTTTTCATTAGCCTGTATCTTCCTGTCTTTCTTACATTGATCCAAAGAATTTCTCTCTCATGTATATATGAGGAATGTGGTGTAGTTGATAAAGAGTTGCCTCTGAGTAAGACCTAGTTTCAAATCTTGCCTTTCACACATAATAGAAATCTCTATTCTAAAGAACCTAAGAAAGTCACTCAACTTCTCGGTGCCTTTATATACTTCTAGAATTTCAAAGAAATTTTCTTAATAATTTCTTATATGGTATCCATTTTTTTCTTTTTTTCTGATCATAATTTTCAGGTAATCTGACAATTCTTATATTGTCTCTCCTCAATCTCTAATAAGATGTTTCAAATTTTCTTCAATTTTTTCTAATCTTATTATTTCTAGAAGTCATAATATTATTTGATTCTTCTTGCCCAATTATAGTTTTCAAAGTATTATATTCTTTCTTAAGATTTAGGACCTATTTTTCTAACTGTTAATTTTCTTTTTTATGATTTCCTTGGATTGCTTTTATTTTTTTCCAGGTTTTCTCAATCTTTCTCATTTGATTTTTTAATTTCTTTTGCAGTTCTTTCAAGAACTTTTTTTGGGGATTGTGACCACATAATGCTACTCTTTGGGGAAGGAGTGGCTTTTTAAAAATCTCATTATCTTCCTCTAATTTCCCTTTATAACAAAGCACAGCTATGATTCGGTTCTTTTTCCTTTGCTTGCTCATTTTTAATTTAATTTTGTTTTATTTTTTTTTTTCAGTTTATAATTAATCAAGGTTTAATCCTGAGTAGTGAATTATGTTGCCTTAGGCCTCAGGTTTTTCCTTACTATTATTTTCTAAATTCTGTCTGGGGGTTCATTCTCTCTCTCTCTCTCTCTCTCTCTCTCTCTCTCTCTCTCTCTCTCTCTCTCTCTCTTTTGCTGAGGCAATTGAGGTTAAGTGACTTGCCCAGGATCACACAGCTAAGAAGTATTAAGTGTCTGAGACCGGATTTGAACTCAGGTCTTCCTGACTTCAGTGGGGGCTCATTCTCAAAGACTCCTTTCATCCTCCACCCTATAGTTATGGTCTTCAGTCACACTATCCTCAAAAATGTTCTTGTTTTCTGTAGTACCTTAATCAACAGGAGTGTGTTCACTCCTCCTTTCCCACAGCCAGGAATCATCTCTGGTCAGAATCACCAGAACTGGTTGCTGGAAACAGTAGGGGGGGTCCCTCAATCTTCACCCTCTCAGCACTTTCTCTTCTTTAGTGAAGTGAAAGTTCCCAAGGTGAAATTTCTAGAGGCCTAGTCTTCTCCCAGAGAGAGCAGCATCAGGTCCTATTCTCTGGAGTTCACCTGAAGGTATCTACAATTTGCATAGGCCAAACCTCAGCTCCTGGAGGTCCTATCTTTTCTGAGGTTCTCTCAAGTTATTTTGGGAGAACAGTTGCTACACCACTTTATTTTTGCAGCTCTCTATATTTTTTATACTATAGACTTATTATCTGTCTGGAGAGGAAATTTGTGATCTACTCTGCCATCTTCTCAGAATTGCTCCTGGTTTCCCATTCTCAAACAAATTTGCTTTTTAGCATCCTCACCAAATAGTCACTGGAAGGTCTATAGCCAAATGCTCTCAACATCTTTTTCAAGTTTGCAGCCAAACTTTTCCAGACATTGACATACTCTACTTTGCATGTGATAAGTCCATTGTCTTTTACATTTCTAATTTTTACTTCCAAAGCACATTGGCTCTTTTTAAATGCTCTCCTTATAGAAGGACATAAGAAAAACTTTTGAAAAGTACATTTATCGAGTCAGCTAGGTGGCACAGTGAATAGAGCACCAGCCCTGAAATCAAGAGGACCTGAGTTCAAATCTGGTCTCGGACACTATTTCCTAGCTGTGTGACCCTGGACAAGTCACTTAACCCCAATTGCCTCAGCAAAAATAAATAAATAAAAAGAACATTTATCAATTCCACAATATTATTACTAGATGTATATCATAATTTAATAAATTATAGTGGAAAAGAGACTTATTGGCAAAAAACTATAACAGCTCTTTTAGTGCAGGCAAAGAATTGGAAATTGAAGGGTTGCATATCAATTGGAGAATGGTTGAACATTTTGTGGTACATGATTGTGATAGAATAATGTTGGACTTTAAGCAATTATGAATAGCATGGTTTAAAAAAAACTAAGAAAAACTAAGAATTAATACATAATGAAGTGAATAGAATTAAGAAATCATTGTACAAAATAACAACAATATAGTGATGATTAACTTTGAAAGACTTAGCTAGACTGACAAATCAATAATATAGGGTATATTTCCTTGGATCCTACTCTCATAATTTTTTAAGTCTCCAAATTAGGTACAGATTTGGGGCACAGAACAAAACTAGTGAACATTTTAATCTATTTAGAAAGATAAATGTAAGATGAAAATAGTGTAATAGAATTAACTTTGAAACCAAGAAGACATGGGTTCAAATCCATCCTCTGACACATCATCTGGGTAAAGTTGGACAAGTCATTTAACTTTTTCAACATTTAAAAATAATAACAACTCTCAGAAGAAAAGTAATGAATAATCTGGTTTATCAGAGAAAGTTTCCTCACCTAAAGAATTCCCTAAAATGATGGCATAAAGAGTCCAATCCCTGTTTCTTTGAAAGGCATTCTTTAAAAAAATTAATAATGGTTTTTATTTTCAAAACACATTCAAAGATAGTGTTCAATATTTATCCCTGCAAAACTTCATGTTCCTTTTGCTTCCCTTCCTACCCTCCCCTAGACAGCAAGCAATCCAATATAGGTTAAATGTGCAATTTCTTCAAACATTTTCCCCATTCATTATGCTACATAAGAAAAATCAGATCAAAAAGAACAAAAATGAGAAAGAAAAAAATCAAGCAAGCAACAACAAATAAACGATGGTTCTTTCCAACACAAGTCAATTGGAATTTGCCTGAATCACCTAATTGTTGAACCAAGTCCCTCACAGTTGATCATCACATAATCTTGTTGTGTACAGTGTTCTCTTGGTTCTACTGACTTCACTTAGCATCAGTTCATGTGAGTTTGTCCATGTCTTTGAAATAGAATTTATTAAAATTTTTAACTGAATGCTCTTTACACAAGAAAATCTGGCTATTCAAGTTGAAAAGCTTGGTTGTACAATGGTTAGCGTGTTGGATAGAATCAGGAAGACTCATCTTCCTGACTTCAAATCTGCCTTCAGACACTTACTAAATGGATGATACTGGAGAAGTCACTTAATCATTTTTGCATAAGTTTCCTCATCTGTAAAATAACCTGGAGAAGGAAATAGTAAACCACTCCAGTATCTTTGCCAAGAAAACTCCAAATGATATTACAAAAAGTTGAACATGATAAAAAAGCAACTGAATAAATAATAGCTATTCAAGTTATAGCACACTAAAGTCTCTAAAGAATGGAAGGTAAAATTCATTCAAAAAACAGTGGAGAGATATATGGTGAGCAGGATGACATACCATATTACCAACCAAAAACAAATGAGGGAAGCCCATCTGAGATGTCATTAGGTTAATGTATGTCTAGAAAAGAAGATTATATGATAAGAGCAAGAGACAAATGATAGATAGCTTCATGCTCTATTATTATTCATGAAATATATGAGAATGAAAAGAAAGTACCCAGAAAATTATCTGAACCTCCCTAGCCTGAATTTATGGGAGTCCATGGAAGAAAGTCAAACAGGATGGACAAATATCAAAAGGTTCCATATCAATGTGGTTATAGATATACTGAAATTCTGGGATATAGTTTAGAAAACAGTGGGACAAAAACAGTATTCAATTAATCTTGTCCTTGGAAAACCAATGCTATTAAGAAATTGACATTTCAGCAAACCTGTATGTTTGGGAAAGGAGAATTATTACTGTCAAGGAAAATCAAAGAAATCAAAGCAACAACACTATAACTTAACAGCATATATATGATACAAAATCCTGTATATTTTATACAATTTCAATGAATTAAAAAGGCAAATTATGCTGGCAGCGAAGTGATAACAATAAGGATGGAGGAATGGTCAAGGATACACAAACTACATCTCTTATTGTCATTGAACTATAGCCTAGATTATATCCTATAGGGAGAAAGATGAACTAGGTGATTTATCACAGTCATTTATAAATTTTATGATTTATTGTAATGATATTAAAGCTGTATATGAAGATTCAGAATACTTATGAAATTTTCAGATGGAGCAAAGCTTGCTAGTGATAGTTAATATACTAGATGATGAAATCAGGATGGAAAATTATCTTGAGAAGTTGAAAGTTTTGGTCAGCTCTTATTAGATTAATTTTAATAGGGACAAATTTAGTCCTTGATTTTGCTTTAAATAATAAAATGATGGACAGCTAGGTGGCACTCTGGGTAGAGCACCAGCCCTGAAGTCAGGAAGACTTGAGTTCAAATTTGACCTCAGACACTTAGCACTTCCTAGCTGTGTAACCCTGGGCAAGTCACTTAATTCCAATTGCCTCAGCAATAAAATAAAATAAAATGAATCGAAGTGCAAAAGCATGAAAGAATGTCTGGATAGCATTTCATCTGAAAAAAAAAAAGATCTGGTAAGGAACTGCAACTTAATGAATTCAAATATGACAAAGACAGCCAAAAAAAAAAAGCAAAGTTTGACTTCATAATGATTCTTATTTTGCCCAGTATTAGCATAGTTCTAGTTAAAACTGTTCATGGTCAGAATATATTTGGAATTTTTTGTTAAGTACTGAGCACCTCACATTATTAAGTTCATTGAGTTAAGTTAGTATTTGAGTCTGAATTTGAATTCAGATCTTCCTGATTTCAGGTCTTCCTGAATTCAGGTATAATGCTCTCTATTTATTATATGTCCCTTTGCCTCTGGCCTGACTTTTAAGCTCCAACAAAGTTCTAAGTAGAACAGGTAAAGATCATATTGGATGAAGAGCATTTAAATTATTTTCACATGATAAACATGTTTATAGTAGCTCTTTTTGTGGAGACAAAGAATTGGAAATTTTAGAGAAGCCCATCAATTGAGGAATGACTGAACAACTTGTGATTTATGATTCTGATGGAATTCTACTATACTATAAGAACAGATGAGCTCAATGATCTCAGAAAAACATTGAAAGTCCTCCATAAAATAGTGAAGAGCAAAATAAATAGTACAAAAAGAACATAGTGTAACAGTCACAACAGTACTGTTTTAAGGATGACTTTGAATGATTAAGTTATTTTTTTCTGTTATAAACATTCAGGGACAGCTAAATAGCACATTAGATAAAGTACTGGCAATGGAGTCAAGAGGACCTGAGTTCAAATTCAGCCTCAGACACTTAATATTTCCTAGTTGTGTGACCCTAGGCAAGTCACTTAACCTCAATTGCCTTACAAAAGAAAAAAAAAAGATTACAAAAACTATAAATATCCAAATAAACTATAATGGACATATGGAGAAAAATGCTATCTGCATCCAGAGAAAGAATTGATAAATAGAAATATTTATAGAATAATTTTACAAATACAAACTTATTTGTGTCAAAGGACAGCCATCTCTAGAGCAGGGCATGGGGGTGGGGAACAGAAGGAAAACAAAGAAATATACATGATAATTTTGTTATATATTTGAAAAAACTAGGATGTTGTACCTAGTAGATTTGTAGTTTCATGTACAATTATCTTTTTTTATTATATAGTGTTATGGAAATTCTTCTTTTACTCCATACATTAAAAATAAAATTTAACAATGTAAAAGCAAAAGCAAAAGCACTGGATTTCAAGCTCAAGAAACTGAGACCAAAGCCTGATCTTTTAATATTACTTTATCTTGTCTCATTTTCCTGATTTGTAAAATGAGAAGTTTAGATTACCTCTATGGTCCCTTCTAACCCTAAATGAAATAAAACCTAATCCCCCCCCCAAGAATTATAATATTTTTATAGAAGACAGCTAGAAAAGCACTCTAACTTAAAAATATAAAAAATCCTTTTTGGGGATTTGTTTTCATGAATCATCATTAAACAAAAAAATGTTTCAGGGTCACACAAGCTGAAAATTTCCCAGCACCTCCCTAGACCACTAAGAGTGCCTATCCTTGGATAACTCTTTCTTACATCTTACCTTAAAGGTTTGTTAAAATGAAAAAGAGGTAAGTTGGGAGTTTATTTTTCTTGTTAGATGAGCGATAGAGATATGAGAGGACTGCATTTTGAAGAAAGAATTGAGAAACTGCTGATATGCTGTGATGGGATGGAAATGGTTTTCCATATCTCTCCCCTTCGGCTGGGACTGCATGGGTTTACAAAGACTATCAAGATATGATAAAGTAAATGAGTAATCATTTGTGGAATACCAAACATACCATCTATATTTATCAGACTGCATATTTCCCAATACAAGCCAATCCATGTTCAGCACCTGAGTAGTCAAAAACATATTATATGCCAAAATAGAATTAGAATAACTAAAGAGGCATTTATCTTACAAACTTACACTCCACCAGTCATTGCACAGTTGGATTTAGCCTGTCAAGCCTGTGATATTAGCATATTGGTGAATTTAGAGACTATAATTCCTTCAGTGCTCAAATTGTAGTTATGAGCTGCTTCCACAGCTGATCAGAGTGTTTCGACAAATATGCTGTTGCTCAGAAAAAGAAAGAAGACCAGGAAGGAATCTTAGAGATACAATACAATCTGTGACTGTGTTAGATGTTGGAAAGAGTACTGATTCTAAAGTCAGATCTGACTCCTGATGCTTTCTGATATGAGGGTGATTGAATATGGACAGGGCATTGGACTTGGAGTTAGCAAGACCTAGGTACCCAATCCTTTCTCTCAAAGGTTCTAGCTATGGGGCTTGAGGCACTTAACCTCTCTTCACCCTAGATTCCTCATCTGTAACATGAAAGTTTGGATATGTTGGCCTATATGATCTCTTACAGTGTTAAATCTATGTCCCAAGACAACTTCCCTGGGCTTGAGTTTCCTCAGCTGTAAAATGAGGAAATTGTATTGAATGGTTCTTTCTAGTTCTAAATCAGTGATCCTAACAAAAACCAAAGAGTATTTATTAAATGTGTGTGTGTATTTGTATGTGTGTATACACATATACACATGCACTTATATGCATCTGAAAATAAATAAATATACACATAATGCAGTATAAAAGACAGCTTGTGATGATAGTCAGAGGTATAACTTTGGAAACAGAAAGAACAAGAATTCAAGTTCTGCCTTTTACATTATTAGCTATGTGACCAAGACAAGTCAATTAACATTTCAGTAGGCTCAGGTAATTTTCAGAATACAAAACAGGGCATAATTGTTGATTTCACTGATGAAAGGGGAAAGTTTCCCCCATTGATGAAATTAATGGTCTCAAAAAAAAAATCATGAGATGCCATGAAAGACACTTGTATTATAAAAACAACTGGGTCCCTTCACTCCACCTCCCATCCCATCTCAGTTAATTTTCTACTGTGGAACTATAACATATAGAAAATACATCATCTATTCAAAATTACTCAATTTAAAATTCTTTTTTTATTTTGTTTATTCTAACTCTTGGAACAAACTTTAATTTCATCTACTTAGAGATGAAATGTAGTGAGCTCACAGAGGGAATTTTCTTTTACTAAGAGTTTGCCTGGGATTCTTAAAGATTACTTAAAGTCACATAGCCAGGATTAGTCAAAGGTATGTCTTGAATGCTTGATTCCAAAGCTATATCTCTATCCACTGTGAAAACGTTTTCTTCAATTCTTATTTTAGAGAACAGAAAACTGAACTCTGAAGAGATGTTATAAGCAGAGTAGAGATCTGAACTGAAATCTTCTGATTCCAAATTCAATGGTTTTTTTTCCATTACACCATATATTCTATGATCATTTCAATTTTAGAACTCATACCTTATCAGTTTCCCCTTTCTGCTGGAATCTCTTCATGCATTTGGTTAGAGAGTGTGGAGTAGTCTTCAGTCCTGATCCTCCATTTAAGGTGGGTACCCAGAGCAGCCTTCTATTGATTTTCATTAAACTGTACTCCTCTAGATTTCAACATCCTCCCCATGCTAGATTCAGCTTTCTGTTATGTGTTTTCTTCCCCTATTTGATTGTGACCTCTTTGAGAGTAGGGACTATATTTTGCCTTTCTGTTGAAAACTAACATTTAGCAGAGTATATAGTATATAGTACACAACAGGAATTTAGTAACTGTTATTAATTACTGCTCCATAAATAAAAGATAAGCATGGTTGAATAGAAAGATAGTTTAATTAAATTTTATAGGAATAAAATAGGCAGGTTCTGCCAGTGTAGCTGAATTTTAACTGGCACAATGAATTGGGGAAATTATGCATTAACTGGTCTCCTCGTACATAAGACTGTACCCTATCTCTTTTTTCCTTGCCCTTGAACTGCCTACACATATTCCTAGAATGTTCTCCCATATAATCCCTCATTCAATTAATCATTTCCAACTTTCTGCAGAAACCCTGTTTAATGCATCTAACTTCTGAGGTCCTCTTCCTCCCTCAACCACCTTATATTCATTTTGGATTTATTCTAAACATACTTGTCTAGGTATATGTTATGATCTTGATGGAATGTAAAATCCCTGAAAGTAGGGATGGATTAGTTTTAATTTCTATATACCCATGGCCTATCACTGTGTCAGTATGTCTATGTGGAAAAATATCATTTGTTTTTATTCATGAGCTGAAATATTTTCTGAAAAATTTGAAGTATAGTGTCTTATTGCCTCCATATTTCCCAAGTTTCCCTGGTTTAGAGATCTTTAACATGAGTCTCAACCCATGTCCCAAGGCCCTAATTAAGCTTTAAGGTAGAGAAATGTAAGAACCCATAGCTTCTCTAGCATTTTAGTATCAGAACCCAAATTCTTGATCAATGAAACATTTTATTTTCAACACATGTACTATATATAGCAAGTGGCTATTACAGGTTTAGAATGATGCTAAAAATTTGCCTGATCTAACTTTACACATATAACTTTTTGCCTTATTGAAATTGGATAGAATAAATTGCTTACTTTGTGCCATACTTTCTGGACCATGAAGGACTCAGTGCCTCATTGCCATGGACATGGGATCTTTACTTGTTATTCCAACTCTTTCAGAGGCTTAGGTGAGTATATGGAGGAATAAGGATTTATATCATGTCTACTACATGTTAGGCACTCTGCTAAGCACTTTTCAAATAATAACTCATCTGATCTTTGCAATATCCTTGTAAGGTAGGTGCTATTCTTTTCTTCATTTATAGCTGAGGAAACTAAGGCAAACAGGCTAAATGATTTGCCTGGAGTCACACAATTGCTAAGTGCTTAAGGACAAATTTTAATTCAAGTCTTTTTTGACTCTAGGCTCAGCAGTCTATTTATTGTACCACCAGCTGTCCTAATCTGAAACAACATAGAACAACTAAGTAGCCTTAGTGTGCCCTATCCTGCCCCTTGCTGACCTCCTTCACTATGATAGGGTGCTTGACCTTGGCTATAAAATATTCTTGATATTGTATCTTTGGCTACCTTCAGTGACTTTTCCAATTAGGTGTATCTTTAACAAGACTGTCTGCCTGTCTGAATCTGTCTAATAAAATGACTGCTAAAGAGTAGAAAGAATGAGGGACTTAGTACTGCTAGTGTTCCCTTGTATTTATTTGTTATATATTTAATATTCTTCTGTATGTAAACAATGGCTTCCTCTAGATTACAAATTCTTTGGAGGAAGCACTTAAGTAACTATTTAGGGTGTTTGGGGCATTAAGGGGTATAAGGCATGTTCAAAAAAGGCCAGCACCTTTGGATGTGCAGGTTGCCCAGATATTTTCAGGATTGTTCATTCACCTTTGGTGTCTACTTGACTCTCAACTCTCACCTGTGGCTCAAGCTGTAGCAGAGTGGCCACACCCAGGTATACTATTTTGGCAAATAGACTAAATGTGTTGTAGAGTTGTGTACATGTGTGGGAGAGGAAGGGCGTCTATCCCAAGCATATGAAGACTTTCCTATGGGTAGGTGAGAACAAATGGTTCCAAAAGCCATGAAGGCAGACAAAATAGGCACTGTGGCGTGTTAAGAATTTGGCAAGCATCAGAAATTCCAAGGTCTTCCACCGCATCCTAGGACATTGACAGTCATCTTGTTGTTTGCCCTGGACTTCAATGACTTTGCGAGAGAAAGTGAGACTGATGAATTTGTGCAGCTCCATCTTACTTAAATCCAATTCAAACACAAATGGAGAAATCATCCCATGATGACATTGGTCCTATTCTAAAATGAAGGACAAATGGTAAGTACTTTCTTACTCTGTGTTAAGGACTATGCAAAGTACTGTGGAAACAAAGAATGGCAAAAAAATGAAATAAAAAGGTTCCTTTTCTCATGGAGCTCACAGTTTAATGTGAAGCAGTGGTTAAATCCATGTGAGCTAATGAGATGACCAAAGGAAATAATATGGAGGAGAAATGAAGAGAGTCCATGACAGAGTGGGACATCCACAATTAATAATGATGTGGATGAACATCAGTAAAGGAGACAGAATGAATGATCTGACAGATAAGTGGAGAACCAGGAGAGAACAATGTCATGAAAATCTAGTGTTAAGAAGAGGATGATAGATAGGCTATAAAGACTACAAAGAGGTCAAGAAGGATTAGCATTAAGAATAGACCATTTATTTTTAAGTAAAACATCATTGGCGCCTTTGAAGAGAGGATTTTCATATTAGCTATGAAATAAAATAAACAACCCACTAAAAAACCAAAATACAGAAATAAGAGAGCAAAAGAAGTGGAGGTACCTGTTGGATATGGATATACCTTTTTAAGGAAAAGAGATTTTCATTTTTGGTTTTGTAGCTCTAACACTTAGAAAGTAGTTGCTTAACAAATGAGTGGTGATTGATTAATGGGAAGATACTGGTATGTCTGAATTCCAGCTCTGACTTTTTAAGCTACATAATACCTGGGCAATAACTGGAGATTTCTGAACCTTAGTTTTATCAATTTGAAAAGGGGAAATCATAATATTTGTGCTATGATCTTACAGAATTGTTGTAAGAAAAGTGCTTTGTGTATCTTGACTTCATATTTCAATATTTCAATCAACTGCAATCTCACCAGTGTGTTTTCTTCCTCTGTTGATATAAAACACAATTATTCATTGACTTTGTATATGTTCCTTCAGAGTTACTGGTGTTGGAAAAATTCATTACCTTGTCATAATGAGCTTCTATGAACAAAGCTAAAATGGTGGGCAGATCATAAATGTTATTGTCTTATTCATACTAGCCCCTTTTATTTTGGTAGAAACTATTAGAGCTTATACGCTGATGACAAGGGCCTTCAAGAATTCACAGTCACTTCCACATCTGAATAAGGAATTAAAAGAGAAGTTTAATGGCAAATACGAGCAAAATACAAAGTACTTTTATATGAGTATATTTTATTATTATTATTTGATTCTTAATATCTTTGAAATTGTATCCATCACTACACTCTCTGTTATTATCCCAGGTAATTATACCACTTAAATATGAGTCTACTATCTAATTTTGTCAATTCCAGTCTGACCCATTATATTGCCACCAAAGCACCAGAATTGGATGGTAATTGATCTAGGGGAGGAAGAAGGCCCTTCAATTAACAAAAGAAGAAAAATTGAATGAAAAGTTAAAAATATAAAGGACAGCATCTATTAGAATAGCCTAAGGGGCAAAAAGAAAAGAAAGAAAAGAAAAAAAGATCAGCATATCCATGTTGCATTAATGACTGGAACAAGGAACACAGCTAATGCTGTATAATACAGAGAGAAATCAGTGTTCTAAGGACAGATGGATGCTAAGAAAGTAATCATAAAGCTAGAGTGATTTTAACCAGAAGTTAGCATGGAATATGTCTGACACCCAAATAGGCTAATACCTTAATACTCCAGACACTAAAAGCAATGGTAACCATAGCATTAGATTAGAAGCTGGGATAGGGTAGATAAGTTAGGACAGGAGCTTAACCATTTTTTGTGGCATGGACCCAGTTGATATTCTTTGAAAACTACAATCCTCTTCTTAGAATGAAAAATTAAATATATAAAATAAAACATATAGGGTTGCAAAGGAAGACAATTGAAATAAAATTATCAAAATGTATTTTTAAAATGTCAACACATGGACCTCAGATTAACAATACCTAAGTTTGATAATCACTAGAAAAGAGAATTGGGAAAGAAGGTAAAACTATTATTATTGTAAAAATATTTCTTGAGTGTGAGTAAGTTGAATAGCTATTGGTGATATAAATGTTTATGAGAGGGAAAGGAGCTGTATCAGAATTCTTTCCCTTATTATTTCATTATTGCTCTTATATTATTAGCTCAGGGCAGTGAAAAATTTTGAAGACATTTCAGTAGTTCTTTCCAGTCTCACGGTTCTTTCCACATTAAGTATCTTTATACCCTTTCCAACAATTCATGTTACCTCATATTCAACAAATTTTAGTGGCTCCTCTTAGCATACATATCTTTGTTTGGCATTCAAAATCCTTGATAGCCTAGACTCTTTCTATTTTTCCATTGTTCTAGCACTTTACTCTCCATCATGTAATCTGCATTCCAGTGACACTGACTTCCTTGCAATTCTATAAATACATTTCATCTCTTGACTCCCTGAAATTTCTCTATCTATTCCCCAAACCTAGAATGCTTTTCTTCCTCAGTTCTGCTTACAGATTTCCCTAGCTTCCTTTAAATTTCAATTAAAATCCCACTCTCTACAGAAAGCCTTCCCAACACTTCTAAAAACCTTCCATTTATTCATTTTTTCTATTTATTTATGCTTTTATACCTTGTGTGTACATATATGTTTGCTTGTTGTCTCTTGTGATTAGCACAGTGCCTGGCACATAATTAGTGCTTAATAAATGTTAATTGACTGGCAATACAAGTAACAAATATTTATGTTCTCTTTCTTTCTTTCTTTCTTTCTTTCTTTCTTTCTTTCTTTCTTTCTTTCTTTCTTTCTTTCTTTCTTTCTTTCTTTCCTTTTTCTTTCTCTTTCTTTCTGTGTGTGTGTGTGTGTGTGTGTGTGTGTGTGTGTGTGTGTGTGATAGCCCCACTGTGCTTAGCGTTGGAGTGAAGATCAAGTAGGAAAAACCCAAACATAGTCTTTGCTCTCAAGATATTCACTATTTAATGGTAAATTTGGTATTAATGGTATTAAATAGTACACAAATACCCAAGTACAAAGAAGAGAAAAATGAGGTTAGCTCTTGTAACATAAGAATTAAAAGATAATGTGAATCCTTTGATTTCATCATACCATGAACTTAGACCCTTCTCTATGTATACATGGAGAGCATTTATCATCTAGTATGTAGCAGGCATTATGCTAGGGTATGGGGATATAAAGGCATAGTCTTATATGATTGTCACTTAAACCATACAGCAGCTTTGGCTTGTGGCAAAAGCCAATATTAAATCCAATCATAAGAAGATGTTGTTGCTTATTTGTTGTTTTTCCTTCATTTTCAAGGAGGACCAATGCCATCACAATGTAATGGAGGATGTCTTGACTTGATACATGAAATGGATTTAAGTGAGATAGAGTTATGCAAAGTCATCAGCATCACTCTCTATTCCAGAGTCATTGAATTCCAGTGGCAGGACAGAAACCAAGAAAACTGGGGATAGCCCAGGAGGCAGTGAATTGCCTTGGCATCTTCTGATGTCTGATCAAGGTCTAAGCATTCCATGGCACCTATTTCAGTCACCTTCATGGTTTTTGGAACAAAATGTTCTCATCTGCCCATTCCGCTAGGGGAAATAATAACATGATTTGGATAAATATCCCCTTAACTCAATAATGGGTTTCAAGTAGGTTGGTTATACTCAACATGGTTTAGTCCATCCACCAAGACACCTTTACCATATTGTAATTGATGCTACAGTTTCTTGGAACCACAACTTCCAGGTAAACCCCAAAGATGGATGAATAGCTCCAAAAAGTACTTGACAAGCCCTGAAACTAGATAGAGCAACAATACACCTTATATATACAAAGAGATATTGCCTAACTCTCCTTTTCTAGTACTCACAAAATTCATTATTGGACAGCCCAAAACCAAATGAGTAATTGACTTGTTACTTGTGTGCTACTTTGATGCATCTCTGATATCTTGGATGTGGATTTGATCACCAACAATACAGATGATCACCTAAACTTTCCTCCTTATCCTGTAGAACTTTTTTCTATATCTATAGACTATTTCTCCCTTGATCTCATCATACCATGAACTTAGACCATTCTCTATGTGTATATGGAGAACATTTATCACCTAATATATAGTAGGTATTATACTAGGATATGGGTATACAAAGGCATAGTCTTATATGATTGTCACTTAAATCATCTAGCATATTCTATGGGTTTTATTTATGCTTCTTGATAACCTACTTTAGTTTGTTATGCCTTGAAAGAGCTATATCATGAGTTTCGGAAGAAGTTTTGGAGTGAAAACGTGACTCTCTGCGTCTCCTCCGATCTTCTCTCAAATCAACAATAAAATAAGCCTCTGAACTGATCTTCAAGTCAAAAAATTCAGAAATACTTGGACACTGCTTGCTGATATCTCTGAAGAACTTCACATCAGGTTAGTCTAACTCAGACAGAGGGATAAAGAGTGGTGTGGGCCGGAAGTGAGGGTGGGAGTCAGCTCATTGTGGCAAAAACTCCAAACTCCAAACTCCAAACACCTGGAGTTTATCTGAGGCACTCGGGACACTCTGCCCGGATTGGGGGCAGGTGTTCTGGCAGACTTGCCTTGTTTAAGGAGTAATTCGGACTTAGTCCTAGCCCCCACCGGCCCAGCACCTTAAATTAATTCCCCAAATTGCCCCAGGGCAAAGAGTTTTAGCTTCCGTTTTTCCAAACCTTAAAGAGATATACACGCTGTCTAAAAAAAAAAATGAAGAAGCAAAAGAGAGCTCTCACCATAGACAGCTTTTATCAAAACAGAGAAGGGCTGACCCCAGATCCTGAGGTTCCTTTAGACAAAACTCCAGAGGATGTTATTAAGGACCATCACTGGTCCCCTTTTCAAAAGGCCTTTTCTGGAAGATTACATACAGATTTTCAAAAGAGAGCTGGAGGATAAATGGGAAAATAAACCGAAGTCAGTGCAAGAAGCCCTCCAAAGAGATATGATAAAGACACCAATTTATTTAAAAATAAAATTAGTAAAATGGAAAAAGAGTGCAATGAACAAATTGGCCAGTTACAAAAGGAGCTTAAAAAGGTAACTGAAGAAAACAACACTTTAAAAATAATAATTGAACAAATGCAAGTGAATGACTCAATAAGACTTCAAGAATCAGTCAAACAAAAACAAAAAAAAATTAAAAATTAGAAGAAAATATGATATATCTCCTAGGAAAAACAACTGACTTGGAAAATAGATCTAGGAGAGACAATCTAAGGATTATCGAACTTCCTGAATGTCATGATGAAAAAAAAGAATCTAAACACTATCTTCCAGGAAATCCTGAAAGAAAACTGCCCTGAGATTGTAGAATCAGAAGGCAAATTCACCATTGAAAGAATTCACCGATCACCTCCTGAAAGAGACCCCAAAATTAAAACCCCAAGGAATATCATGGCTAAATTTCAGGACTATCGCACCAAGGAAAAGATTCTGCTAGCAGCTAGAAAGAAACAATTCAAATACCAAGGATCAATAATTAGAATCACACAGGATCTGTCAGCCTCCACATTGAAGGATTGAAGGGCCTGGAATCAGATCTTCCGAAAGGCAAAGGAACTTGGATTACAGCCAAGAATAACCTATCCAGCTGGAATGAGTATTATCCTCCAGGGAAGAAGATGGCCATTGAAAGATATAGGTGAATTTCACCTATTTCTAATGAAAAGACCAGATCTGAACAAAAAATTCGACATCCAAACACAGAACTCAAGGGAAGCATAAAAAGGTAAAAAGGAAAGGACTCTTGAAAACTTTATTTCTACTATGGGGATACCTAAAGTTTGGGGGTATAATTAACTAGATATTACGTTGAAAATATGAAAAAGAAAACTAGAGGGGGAAAGGTTATCATAACGGGGAAAAGAGGGAAAAAGTGGTAAAATAAGATCTCAAAAAAAGGAGGTAAAAACAAGATAAAATCTCTTGAAGAGGCAAAGAAAACCTAATATAATTGAGAGAAAGAGGGGAGGGAGATGAGCATTGTGTAAATCTTACTCTCATCAGGTTGGGCTCTAAAAGTGTCTATCAGACACTTGATTTCACATAGAAACTTGTCTGTTGCTAGAGGGAAGTGGGAGGGAAAGGAGGAAAAGAA
>JAJPUD010002355.1:315068-328348 GCA_023553655.1 Myrmecobius fasciatus
TATTGTTTGGGGGAGGGGGTCATCAAAAGCAAAGTACTGAGGAGGGGGGAAGGGAGAAAGGGGAAAGAAAAGGGAAAAACATGACTTGGGTAAATAAGATGGCAGGAAATAAAGAATTAGTTATTCTAACTGTGAATGTGAATGGGATGAACTCTTTCATAAAGCAGAAGCAGATAGCAGACTGGATTAAAAACCAGAATCCCACAATATCACTATTAATCAGAGAAATGCAAATTAAGACAACTCTGAGGTACCAGTACACATCTGTTAGATTGGCTAAAATGACAAGAAAAGATAACGATGAATGTTGGAGGGGATGTGGGAAAACTGGGACACTAATACATTGTTGGTGGAACTGTGAACGGATCCAGCCATTCTGGAGAGCAATTTGGAGCTATGCTCAAAAAATTATCAAACTGTGCATACCCTTTGACCCAGCAGTGTTTCTATTGGGTCTATATCCCAAAGAGATCTTAGAGGAGGGAAAGGGACCCACATGTGCATGAATGTTTGTGGCAGCCCTTTTTGTAGTGGCTAGAAACTGGAAACTGAAGGGATGCCCATCAATTGGAGAGTGGCTGAATAAATTATGGTATATGAATGTTATGGAATATTATTGCTCTGTAAGAAACGACCAGCAGGACTATTTCAGAGAGGCCTGGAGAGACTTGCATGAACTGATGCTGAGTGAAACGAGCAGAACCAGGAGATCATTATACCCAGCAACAACAATATTACATGATGATCAATTCTGATGGACATGGCTCTCTGCAACAAAGAATTGTCTCAAACCAGTTCCAATTGTTCACTGAAGAAGACCATATACACCCAGGAGAGGGATATGAAATATGGACCACAACATAACATTTTCATGCTCTCTATTGAGGTTTGCTTGCATTGTGTTTCCTTTCTGTGATTTTCTTTTTTTTTTCTTGTAGATAGGATTTTTCTTGCACAACTTTTCAAGTATTTCAACATTATTAACATGTAGTGGACTTCCTGCCATCTAGGGGAGGGCAGGGGACTGGAGGTAAAATCTGTAATAGAAAGCTTTGTAACGATCAATGTTGGCGAACTACCCATACATATGTTATACAAATAAAAAGCTTTAACAAAAAAAGAAAGAGCTATATCATGTACAAATCTAATTATCATCATCTTTGATTTTTCCCATGGTTTCTTATTCCTTTTATCTGTAGCCTATCTAATTTCTTACTTTTTGCATACCACCCTACTTAAGGGGGAAAATAAGGAAAAATAACAGTTACTTAATATTTTGGATGTGGACTAAAAAGAAATGATCCAAGGGAAAACAAAAAACAGTTATCTTTGGGTCCAGCTATTTTCTGTTCAGATAAATGTAAAATCATGTAGTTTACATGTATCATCTTGTCCCCAGGAAAATAATAATGGTCATGGCAAATACCTTTCTAAAATCCAGATAACCTCTATATACAACATTGCCTTAACCCATCAAACAAGGAAAATTGTCCAATAAACAAAATGCAGTTAGTCTACCAAGACCAGTTTTTGCATTCAATGATGCTTTTTGGGTATTTACTAATATTCCATTTATTAATTTACTAATAATAAATTTTAGGAATGTAATTCTAGCTCACTGATCTATGATTTATGAATTTCATTCTCCTTATTTTTTAAAAAAAATCTGGAGAGCACTTTCCTTTCTTTAATCCTAAAAATCTCTTTAATGCTAAAAGACTTTTCTTATTGCTTATGATCTTTTGAAGATTGTCTGTGACTCAGCAATCATAGCTACCAAATTGTTCTATCCTGTAAGATCTATTTCACCTGAGCTTAGTGATGAACTCAGCTAGAACAACTAGGTCTTCTCTTACTATCTTTCCACTTATCTCAGGTTTCAATTCTCTGTTATCCATTTTATTCTGCTATTTCTAGTGCAAATCTTTCATCCTGACAGAGAAAATTTGAATGACTTTATCTTCTTTCCACCAATCATGAAAATGATTCCAGGTCTCCACAATCATTTTTTTTAGTTTTCATTGTTTTCATAGGTATTGGCTCTTTCCATGGAGGCTACCAAATCTCTATCATGCTTAAAGAATAAAGCCTTCAATTGATCCAATCACTCCCTCAAATCCTGTCTATCTCTGTTCCTTTTACTCTTTCTGCATCTATCCATCTCTCTTTTTGTATCCTTAGCTCCTAAGGATTCAACCATTATTTCTATATTAACTAAACTTAGTTATCTCTCCATCTATCTATCTGTCTCCATCTATTGTCCCTTGTGAATTGTGGTACCATATTACCAACTTCTTTGTGGATGTTTGGGATTTAATGTTCTATAGATTTCTTAAACTTAAAATGTTTAACTTCCTTTCAAAAAAACCCACCTCTCTTCCAAACTTCCCCATTTCTGCCAAGGACATCACTATCATTCTAGTTATGCAAGTTGACAAGTTTGATATATCCTCAACTCCTCACTCTCATCCCACATATGCATTTAATGGACACGTATCATGGATTCTACTTCTTCACGATCTTTTCCCTTCTCTTCATATATACAGTCCTAAACCTAGTTTTACTCTTTATCACCTTTCCTCTGGATTATTGCAGTCCTTAGTTATTTCTCTTCTTCAATATGCAGTATTGCTAAAGAGATATTCTTAAGGTACATGTCTAACAATGTCACTTCCCAACTAAACTAACTCCAGTGGCCTCATATTGCTTCTAGGAGCAAATGCAATCTTCTCAGTTTGGTCTTTAGAGCACTTTCAACTGACTCCAATATAGGAAACCCATTTCTTCCCCAAAAGCCAACCAACTAACCCTTTGTTTTGCATCCCTGTTTGTTGTCCTTGGTTTTTCTTATCAACTTCAGCTCATTTTAGCTTTTGATTTTTGTGTTATGATTCTTACAAGAAGGAAAGATAATATAAATTTATTAAGTATCTCATATATCGTAGAAATTTTGTCAAGAATTTTACAAACAGGACAGCTAGATGGCACAGTGGATAGAGCACTGGTCCTGAAGGCAGAAGACCTGAGTTGAAATATGACCTCAATTATTTAATATGTCCTAGCAGTGTGACTCTGGGCAAGTCACTTAACCCCAATTGCCTCAGTTTAAACAAAAAAGATTTTACAAATATTAAGTCATTTGATACTCATAACAAGATTAGAAGGTGTGTTATTACTCTCTCCATTTTACCATTGAACAAACTGAGGCAAAGAAAAGGTTAAATGGTTTTTCGAGGGTCCCTGAAATAGTAAACGGATTTGAACTCATATCTTTCTGAACTCATATCATAGAGAATCTGTGATTACACTGGAATCATTCCAGTATACTACTGTGTTATTTTATTTTCTTGCCTCAAGTTAAGTGGTAGTACTTCCCAGTAACTTAGGGTTTGGAGATAGAAGAGATTTAAAAGATCATATCAATCCAACTTCTTTATTTTCTAGATTATTAAACTGAGGCCTCAATAAGGGAGGTGACTTGCCTAAAGTCACATATGTAGCAAATGATGAAACTAAAATTGTAACATTAGAACTGACATCCTCAATCTAATGTTTTTCTCCCACTAAATTTTACTGTTTCTACTACCCCTCCATCTCTTCAGAATTTTAGTAAAATTAAGATTTTTGAAAAAAGTTCCAAAAAGAGTTTCAATTATTCTTTCTCTTTGTTCATCAATTAAAATTAAAACAGAAAGTGTGTGTTTGTGTGAGGGGGGGGAGGTATCACAGAGTCAATTCTTTTCCCTATTAACCTAAATACTATCATATTTCCTCTGAAATAATATCTCAGAGGAATAAATTTCCAAGCATTTGAAAACTGCTTAGTTTGTGTTCTTTTTTTTTTCTTTATTAAGAATATTCTGTGATGATCTCTTTGGCTTTTTCTTTGAACCCTCCTCAACACCATCACTTTCCGTTCTCCCTACTCAGAGACTGTTTATAGGAGTTCCCTTGTGCCTTGCCTTGGATATCTGGACAGTTAGCTCATTTATCTTCATTATCCACTAAGATCAAGGGTACATTACAATTTGTGTTTCAGCTAGAGATAGAAACTACCTCCGTCACTCTTAAGGATTTGTTCATTCATAGAACTAGTCTTCCTTTCCTGACATGAAAGGTTAAGGCAATTCAGGGGAGCAACTTTGTGATGCCTGTAGGCTCTGAGGCTATGTAGAAGAAACTCTTCTGCCAGAAATCCAATAGTGTCTTCACCTTTGTTAAGAACATGTATTGTAATGAAGGCAATCTGCCTGAAATGAGTACCTTTTTCCTTTTTCCTGAAACATGGAACCTGGACTCTCTATTCATTTGTTCCTAATTCTGACAGTTACTGGCTCAAGGACAAGTTCAATAGAAAAACAGCTGTTCTACTCTCAGAATGTCCCTTGGAGAAGCATAAAACACATTATCATTTCTGATTTAAAAACAGCAAATGAATGAATAAATAAAAGACCAACAAGAGTGATATTGTGTTTATTTCAATCAGCAGTTTTAAAATATCTATTGTATGCAAAAGAGGGTTATAAAAATTATAGATAGGTTATATTCTATGCCCTCATACAAGTTATAGTCTAACTGAAGTATATGCTATGTATATAAAGAACTGTGCAAAATAATTCATGTTAAAAACTCTTAAGAAAGATATAAAACACTAATTGGACTCTGAGTAGAAAAAGACATAAAATGGGTTATGGAGGATGGATGGTATCTATTTCAAGTCTTTTCTCACTTTTGCTTTATAGTATAGTTTAGTCTCTTAACCAATATTCCTGCCTCCCCTGTACATCACAAGTATGATAAAAATTTACACTCTTGCATGTGGTATTTAAGAGTCTGTAAATTAGACTCTAGTATAACTTTTTTAACTACATTGCTCTTCATGTACTTGACTTTGAATTTAAACTGGATTACTCTATGCTCCCTGTTCTGGTACTGCCAGTTCCTACCTCTATTCATTTGGGTAATCCCCAAGTCTGGAATTTGCTTCCTTTTCCTCTATGCCAACTGAAATAGATCAAGGCCCAGCTCAATAAACACTTCCTCCATGAAACCTGTTTTTTGCTAGCTCAAAATAATCTCTAGTTACTCAAATCTGTCTATGAGGTTTAAAATTCTTCTCCCTGAATTCTTGCTCTCCTTCCATTTTACTTTATGTGATATATCTTTCTAGTAAAATAAAAACTCCCCAAGGGTTGGCATTTCATCTTTTGTTGTTGTTTTCCTTTGTATTCCTAGAAGATTCTTGAACATAATAGGTTCTTTTAAAATTTTGAGGAATTGAATCAAAGAATATTTATTAAGCATCTATTTTGAGATAAACACTACTAAATCGTAGAGATACAAAGACAAAACAGTCTATTGAAAATGACAATATGAACATATATAAGAAAAATTGAGAATAAGTACAAGAAAAATGAAGGGGACCGAGTGAAGGCACTAGCAGCTGGAATAAAAAAAACTTCATGTAGAATCTAACATTTAGAGGAAACAGCATTCTAAGAGGTAGAGATAAGGAAAAAGAATAAGGCAAAGGGGACAAGATACAGAAAGCAATTTTGGTTGGATTTGCAAAGTAAAAAGAAAAGATAAAATTATAAGGATGAAAAGGTAATTTGGAGCAAGGTTGAAAGGGTTGAATTTCAGAAAAGAGTATGCATTTGAACTGAATTCTCTCTGTGTCCTCTCCTGTCTCTGTCCCTATTTCTGTCTCTCTTTGTGTCTATATCGCTCTCTGTCTCTTTCTCTTGTTTATATCTCTTTCTCTCTCTTCTATCTCCTCTCTCATCCCTTGTTTCTTTTTCTTCTCCTTTTTTCTTCTTTCTCTCTCTCTGTCTCTCTCTCTGTCTCTCTGTCTCTGTCTCTGTCTCTGTCTCTGTCTCTGTCTCTGTCTCTCTCTCTCTCTCTCTCTTTCTCTCTTCCCCCCCTGTCTGTTTCTCTGTATCTCTGTTTCTCTCCCCTTCCATAGATTCCTGCATTTTTGGGGTACCTTTTAAAAGTTGATTCTCATGATGTCACTGTGAAGATTAGGAATAGCTAGATAAATGTCCTCTAAGGTAAAGCTTACTGTTTTATAATTCTTTAGCATTTTGAAGATTTAAGCTAGATACAGAAGCTAGCAGATTGTGGTTAGTGAAAAAAACTAATTTTCAATAACAGAATCTGGATGGATGTGCACCCTGGCTTTACAGTTTACTAGTTGTGTGACTTTGGATAACTTGTTTAACTTAACTACTCCTGCCCTCAATTTCCTCATCTATAAAATGAAAAGCTTAGAATAAATGAACTCTCTATTTTCCCCCACTTCTAAATTTGTTATTTTATATTTCCAAGGAAAATCCTGGGATCATGAACCAAAGAGGTCTCTGTTTTTTTTGTTTTTGTTTTTGTTTACCAGTCATGAGTGCTTTGCACACAAAACAGTCACCTCTTTATGTGATTTTTGCTTGCTTCAATTATGCTGATCTTCTTAGGAAACTCTTAGGGAAATCTTTTCCCCTTCAGCTCTAAATCTCATGAGACTATGATCTGAAGTCACCTAAATTTGGGCTGCCTCTAGTCATTGCTGAGAATGATGATGAGTGTCTGTTTTCAAGGATTTCTGGTTTTGATGGCACCACATCAGTGCCAAGCATAGCAGTGATGCCAAACCACAGCCTTTTTCTTGGTGCTTTTTCTGTGCTTTGCTCCTCTAAGCTTAGATGACATTGGGCTGACTGAATCAAACAATGGGGAGGGAGAGGAGGATGACTATTTAGATCTGACTGTTCATTTGTGCCGGAAGATTTTCCATTAGAACAGTGTCAAGAATGTTTTGAAGCATTAGATATCCACCACATTCCCTGGAAACATATATATTTTTTTAATATTACTGATTTATTAAAGAAATTAATGCTTCAAAATGCTGGGGTTTTTTTGTAAACAGAAATGCATCTTCAACTTAAAAACATTTTAAGATTTCCAAAACACTTGCCTTACAATAATTTTAGGAGGTTTTATTTCTGATTTATAAATGAGATAAATTAGGCAGAGAGACTGGCATTTCTAGTCTGTTGTGAGCCAAATGGTTAGCGAGTGGCCAAATTGGGATATGAGCCCAGGTTCCCTGCTTCCAGCTCCTAATAATCAATCAATAAGTATCTATTAAGAACCTCCTATATGCCAAGAGCTCTTCCAGGCCTTGCAATACAAAAACAAAGAATAAGGGTTCCTTCCCTCCAGGACCTTATATTCTATTCATCCCCTCTTGATTCTAGTACCTTCTCTATATTAATCATTTCCTATTTATCTTTGTGTTCATCTGTCTATCTGTCTATCTACCTATGTTTAATACTGTTTCTTCCATGAGATTATAAACTCCTTAAGGGCAGAGACTATCTTTTGGTTCTTTTTGTATTATTAGCATTTAGAACAGTGCCTGATTAGTAGTAGGCACTTCCTAATAATGTCAACTAATTGATTGATCATACTCTTTTCACTGTTCTGTAACTATGAAGATTATTTGCTGATGAGGCTTAAGTATAAAAGATAACATACTCTAGGTCCTATTATCTCTAGGATGGAATGCAAACTCTCCTTTTTGTATTTAAAATGATTTACAAACTAACTCCAACTTTCTTTTTCTTTTTTTTTTTATTTGCAAAACATATGTATGGGTAATTCTTCAACATTAACCCTTACAAAGCTTTCTGTTACAAATTTTTCCTCCCTATTCCCCACCCCTCCCTTAGATGGCAGAATATCCACTACATGTTAATTATGTTAAAATACTTGACAAATCGAATATATGTGTACATATTTCCACACTTATTATTGTCCAACCTTCTTTTTCAGAGTGATTTTACATTATCCCTATCCCACACTTCATGTTCCAACCAAAGCAGTGTATTGATTGTGCCTCATTCATGATGTTCTATCCAAGGATTTGCACAGACTGTCCCTCATTTCTTTCAAGAATCTACTCAGGTATCATATCCTAAAAATAATCCCTCTAATTATTCATGTTCTCTCTACCTCAAAATTAGATATAGAAAAATAAATCATTTATTAAGCACTTTATATACAACATGAGTGGACAGCCAGGTGGCAGGCACAGTACTTAGGGAGTGTGGTGTGGAGTCAAAAAAAGCTCATTTTCCTGAGTTCAAATTTGCCTTCAGACACTTACTAGCTGTGTGACTCTGAGCAAGTCATTTAAGCCTGTTTTTCTCAGTTTTCTCTGTAATACAAGCTATTTAAGGAAATGATAAACCACTTCAGTATCATTTCCAAGAAAACCCCAAGCAATGAGGAGTCAGACATCTGAGAATGACTGAACAACATAACAGGGTATTACTTACTGTACTGGCAGAACTGAGAGTAGGGTGTAGAGTTGAATATTAGAGAAAGTTCTTGTGTTGTGGAATGATCTGGAGACAGGGACCAAGAAGTGAGGTGGAGATCTTTTTTTCAAGTAAGTTCATCTGTCAGAACTCAGTATGGTTCCGTGAAAGAAAAGATAGGGAAATAATATATAATGAAGACAGAAAATAAGATTGGGACCTGGTTATAAATGACTTTAAAAACTAGCATGAATTTATTTTATAATAGAACTTTCCATTTGTTAAAGTGGAATCAAATACTACATAAACTTCAATGTTTCTTCCTAGCAGACTGTAAGCTCCTTCAGGACAGGGATTTTTTTCTTTGCATACTTGGCATAGAGTACAGTGTCTTGAACACAGTAGTCACTTAATTGGTATTTATTTAATAAAAAAAATAATGAATTTTAATTATTTTATGCCTGATTTCAAAATTTCTGGTTATCATATTTGTCCCCAAAATACAAAATTGCCCTGGATGTCTTCATTAAATTAAAAAAAAAAGCAAAATTTCTCTTCTAGGCCATTATTCCATTGATACAGGGAATATGCTTTGCCTCTAAGCAACATTTATTTAATATATATAGAGAGGGATTAATTATTCTAATACTTTGAAAGATTTGTGATTTCACTGACAAGAGCAATTCACTGAGCTAGGCCTCAAGTGATATATGCTGAAGAAAAATTGTGTAAGTGTGTGTGTGTGTGTGTGTGTGTGTGTGTGTGTCTATATGTGTATATGTGTGTGTGTGTATGTTTGTGAGTATGAGTATTAGAGGAGGGCAGGGATGCCATGTCTTTCTGACATCATATAGTATAGTTCTCATTTTTGCAACCCATCAACAGGCCTAGGCTTAAAATTTTTTAATGGAATATTTGTAAATCACTCATTATGGTGCTTGGCATACAGTAGGCAATTAATAAATTCTTGTTCCCTTCACAATTTCAGATTTATAGATCCGATAAGAATTACAGTTCCCATGAGATAAAACTTTCAAGAGCCCAAAGAACTTCTAAACCATGTGAAGCTTCAGATATAGAAGTTGGTGGAGTATTAGTGGATATGGGAAGTGGGAATTTTAATGTGCACATTTTTGGTAAGTGAATTTTATCTAATTTCTCTAAGATATGTCTCTAAGGCAAATCTACTTTCCCATTTTACTGATTTATAAAACCCAAGAGAGATCAAGTAATTTCCTGCTGTTATATTAGGATAATTGTGTAATTTGAGAACTAAATAGTGGCATTTAGCCCAAGAAATAGATTCATAAATTGTTAGAAATGGAGTACATCATATTCATTGTTAGTTCAACACTTTTGGACATTTTACAAATTCTGGAATGAATTGTTCTAAAATTTTAAATTCTAGAATGAATTACTCTAAAATATTTTAGACTCTAGAATTCTAAATTCTAAAAATAATTTTAAAATAATAAAACCATTATTCGTGAACACTTATAAAAGAAAGTAATGATTACTTGAACCAAAATAGGCTTAATATAAATAATTTCCCCAAATTAAGAGACATTGTGTTATCCTAGAAAGAATGCAGGACTTGGAACCAGATGATCTTGATTTGAATTCCATCTCTCCCATTTACTACTTGTGTAGCTTTGGGAAAGTCAAATGACCTTTTTGAATTTCAGTTTCCTCAGCTATAAGACAATGAATTTAGAATAGATAGTCTATAACATCTCCCTGGATTTCTAATTCTATGATGTCTAAATTCTCTTCTGGTCCTAAATACCCTAATATAATTTCAGTAGAGTTATAAATTTGCTGAATCAGAGAAATAGTGAAAAATATATCTTCAGCTTGACAGTACATCTAACATATATCTGAAAACATACAGAGAAAAGAAATATGGAAAAGATTTAAATAGATTCCTAGTAGGTTGAACAATCATATTTGTATACTGAATAACAGCATGACTTAAGCTTGGAAAACAGTTACTATACAGAGTCTTTTCCTCAACTGTATTCTGTTGACCTTTATTTTTAATCATTATTTGGAATGAACATTGTTTTTATCACATTTATGGATAACTCCCAAATTAGAGGGACTGCAAACATAGCAGAATAAACATGTGAAAAAATGTTGAAAAGTATGAAGGATATGTCATCTTCAATATAGCAACAATAAATATCCCATCTTTACTTACATTAAAAAAAAATCACTGACAAAAAAGTACAGGATGGGTCAAATATATTTTAGTAGTATTTCATGGGGAAAATGCTTAAACATTTTACTGCTTGTAGCAATATGATTTGTTGAGTTTTCTCAGTTGTGTTTGACTCTCTGTGATCCTGTTCAAAGTTTTCTCAGCGAAGATAATGGAGTAGTTTGCCATTTCCTTATATGGCTCACTTTACAAATGAGGAAACTAAAGCAAACAGGTATAAGTGGCTTGCCCACACTCATAGAGCTAGTAATTGTCTGAAGTTAGATTAGAATTTATGAAGATTAGTTCTCCTGTTTATTTTTTATTTGTTTTGTTTTGTTTTGTTTTTTGGTGGCCAACAATGTTATATGACCACTAAAAGAATTAAGATGAAATAACCACTGACACAAGGCTTCCAATAACCTATTGTAATTTTATGTTGTATAAATAAATCTATGTTCAAAACCATGGACATAAATAATTATTTGAGTATACTTGCCACTGCTCAGACCAGTAACCAGGTGGTAAATATTGCACTTCAAGAAGGATATTGCTATATAGCATTGTGTCTTGAAGAAGGCATCTAGGATGGTGAGACAGTTGGAAAATCAACCAGATAATACAAAAAGTAAGTAATTATAGAGGTTTCAATTGGATAAAGAAGACATAGACTGGATTCAGCATATTAACTTTTTGAGGAATTCATGTAGGAATATGGAGTTCAATTAGTCCAATTCAGCTCAAGAAGATAAGAAGAGGAATAGTTAGTCTGGTACAGAAAGGCAGATTTGGTCCCATATTAGGGATAAATATTCTTTTGTGATTTTTAGAGCTGAAATAGTGAATTTGGGATGATGATTATGAACAACTTTTCTCTATTGGTAATATAAGACTCATTAAACTGTTTAATAGGGATAGGGACCTTTAGGACAACTAATTGGTTATACTAATCCAATGATTTTCTCCAATGTTTTTCTCTATTGAAACAATGTTATTAGTTGCATGTAACATCTACCTGAAGGTATCTATCATCTAGAATACAAAGCAATTTGAATATTGTATATGTATCTTCTGAACCCTTAAAAATCTAACATATTCTAATAATTATGAGAAAATGACATGTCTTTTGAAATAGTGAGCTCCCTAACATTGGAAGTAATTCACCAGATAAATTGCTATTTCTCAGGGATAATGGAAAAAGAAATCTTTCATGATCTTTCATGATATAGAAGGTTCATAGATCATAGTATTATAAATTTATATCTAGAAGGGAGTTCAAAGGACATTGAATCCAAACCCCCTAATTTTAAATATGAATAGGCTGAGGTCTAGAAGTTTGATGTGAATTACCCAAGGCTACTCAGGGAATATGTATTAGAGCTATATTATTAGCCATGATCTTCTTCTTCCTTAAGATCCAAGTGTGAAAGAAATTCCACTCAAAATAACTGTCAGTAGTATAAAATATTTGGGAATCTATCTATCAAGAGAAAGTCAGAAACTATACAAACAACACTACGAAACACTTTCCACACAAATAAAGTCAAACCTAATCAGTTGGAAAAATATCAAGTGCTCATGGATAAGCTGAATGAATATAATAAAAACAACAATACTACCTAAATTAATCCACTTATTTAGTGCCAAAGCAATCAAATTCCCAAGAAATTATTTTACAGATCTAGAAAAAAAAGTAGTAAAGTTCATCTGGAAGAACAAAAGGTCAAGAATTTCAAGGGGATTAATGAAAAAAAATTCTGATGAAGGTGGCCTAGCTGTGCCAGATCAAAAACTATATTATAAAGCAGCAGTCATCAAAACCATTTGGTACTGGCTAAGAAATAGAGTAGTCGATCAGTGAAATAGGATAGGATCACAGTGTGGGAAGGCTGGGACACTGATGCATTGTTGGTGGAGCTGTGAACGGATCCAGCCATTCTGGAGAGCAATTTGGAGCTATGCTCAAAAAGTTATCAAACTGTGCATACCATTTGACCCAGCAGCATTTCTATTGGGCTTATATCCCAAAGAAATCATAAAGGAAGGAAAGAGCCCCACATGTGCAAGAATGTTTGTGGCAACCCTTTTTGTAGTGGATAGAAACTGGAAACTGAATGGATGCCCATCAATTGGAGAATGGTTGAACAAATTATGGTATATGAATATTATGGAATATTATTGTTCTGTAAGAAACGACCAGCAGGACGATTTCAGAGACGCCTGGACAGACTTACATGAAATGATGCTGAGTGAAATGAGCAGAACCAGGAGATCATTATACACGGCAACAACAATATTATATGACGATCAATTCTGATGGACATGGCTCTCTTCAACAAAGAAATGCTTCAAACCACTTCCAATTGTTCACTGAAGAAAACCATATATACCCAGAGAGAAGGATGTGAAATGTGGACCACAACATAACATTTTCATGCTCTCGATTGATGTTTGCTTGCATTGTGTTTCCTTTATCTGATTTTTCTTTCTTCTAGATACGATTTTTCTTGCACAATGATAAGTGTGGAACTATGTATACATATATTCGATTTGTCAAGTATTTTAACATAATTAACATGTAGTGAATATCCTGCCATCTAGGGGAGGGGTAGGGAGTAGGGAGGAAAAATTTGTAACAGAAAGCTTTGTAAGGATTAATGTTGAAGAATTACCCATATATATGTTTTGAAAAAAAAAAAAAAGATAGGATCACAGGTCAAAATAGGCAATAACTATAGCAATCGAGTGTTTGACAATCCCAA
>JAJPUD010002356.1:11088-79015 GCA_023553655.1 Myrmecobius fasciatus
CCTCCTGTCTCTGCCAGATAAAAGAGATACTATCAGACTTTTAGTTGAGACAAATTAGGATATGTTCAATGATGTCCATGTCAAAGTTATTTTTTAGACACAAGTAAGTCCTCATCAATGTGTTTTAGATTGAAAATTCTTAGAGGTTGGAAATTGTACATAGCAGAATGTTTCTCTCCCATTAGAATATATATTCCTTTAAAGCAGAAAACATTTTCCTTTGTTGTTGTATCTTCAGTGCTTAGCACAGGAACTTAGTAAAAGTTTAATAATTGCTTCTTGAATGTTTGATGTGGGTACTTAATAAATGCTTTTATATAATGAGGACAATGAAGAATTATAGACTAACAGCAGGCAGATAATTTAGAAGACATTTAGTCCAGCATTCTCCTGTTAGAGATGAGTGCAACAAGGTAAAATTACTTGCCAAAAGTCAAACAGATTGTAACTGATAGAGCTAGGATTCAAATCCACACATTCAAATCCACCATTCTTTCCACTAATCCATGCTGCCTCCCACTGATGATGATGACAACAGTAGCTATTTAATTGTTTTGGTAATAGATTATATTCCCTTTTCCCTTCTTCCCCCCAAAAAAAATAAAATACACAAAAGTATACTTAAAAATGACATTTGCCATTTATTTAGTGCTTTAAAATTTACAAGATGCTTTTTCAACATTATCTTTTTTTGTGAAGTAGGTACCATCATTACTCCCATTTTGCAGAAAAATAAACTGAGATTAGAGAGAGTTTAAATGACTTGCCCATATAATTAGTCACTATTCGGCAAAAACTGCTGGGAAAATTGGACACTAGTGTGGAAGAAATTAGGGCTTGACCCACACCTAACACCACATACCAAGATAAGATCTAAATGGGTTCATGATCTAGATATAAAGAGTGATATTGTAAGCAGATTAGAGGAATGTAGTATAGTTTACCTCTCAGACCTGTGGAGATGGAATAAATTCATGTCCAAAGAAGATCTGGAACTCTTAATTGAACATCAGATAGATAATTTTGATTATATTAAGTTAAAAAGTTTCTGTACAAACAAAACTAATGCAGACAAGATTAGGAGGGAAGCATCAAATTGGGAAATCATCTTTGCTTTTAAGGGTTCTGATAAAGGTCTCATCTCTAAGATATATAGAGAATTGTCTCATATTTATAAGAATTCAAGCCATTCTCCAATTGATAAATGGTCAAGGGATATGAACAGACAATTTTCAGATGATGAAATTAAAACTATTTATAGTCACATGAAAAGTTGCTCCAAATCACTATTGATCAGAGAAATGCAAATTAAGACAACCCTGAGGTACCACTACACACCTGTCAGATTGGCTAAAATGACAGGAAAAGATAATGATGAATGTTGGAGGGTATGTGGGAAAACTGGGACTCTAATACATTGTTGGTGGGACTGTGAACGGATCCAACCATTCTGGAGAGCAATTTGGAGCTATGCTCAAAAAGTTATCAAACTGTGCATACCGTTTGACCCAGCAGTGTTTCTATTGGGCTTATATCCCAAAGAGATCTTAAAGAAGGAAAGGGCCCCACATGTGCAAGAATGTTTGTGGCAGCCCTTTTTGTAGTGGCTAGAAACTGGAAAATGAATGGATGCCCATCAATTGGAGAATGTCTGAATAAATTATGGTATATGAATGTTATGGAATATTATTGTTGTGTAAGAAACGACCAGCAGGACAATTTCAGAGAGGCCTGGAGAGACTTACATGAACTGATGCTGAGTGAAACGAGCAGAATCAGGAGATCATTATACACGGCAACAACAATGTGATGATCAATTCTGATGGACATGGCTCTCTGCAACAAAGAAATGTCTCAAACCAGTTCCAATTGTTCAGTGAAGAAAGCCATATACACTCAGAGAGAGGGATATGAAATGTGGACCACAACATAACATTTTCATGCTCTTTATTGATGTTTGCTTATAGTGTGTTTTCTTTCTCTGAATTTTTTTTCTTGTAGATAGGATTGTTCTTGCACAACTTGTCAAGTATTTTATCATTATTAACATGTAGTAGACTCCCTGCCATCTAGGGGAGGGTGGGGACTGGAGGTAAAATTTGGAACGGAAAGCTTTGTAAAGATCAATATTGAGGAACTACCCATACATATGTTATACAAATAAAAACTTTAATAAATAAATAAATGACTTGCCCATGGTCCCATAACTATTAAGTACATGAGATTGAATTTGAATTTAGGTCTTCCTGATACTAGATTGAGACTGTACCACCTGGCTGCCTAATAGCTAATTGAATAGGGAAAAAAATTCTCAATTCAGAGTCCATAGTTTTTGTTTTTTCTTTTTTTTTCTATTACAAGAAATGAAGTAACATTTTACTGAATGTCTTTATGTCCACGGTCAATATACAACCACCTAGCCTCAGTTTCCTCATGAATAAAATGGGGATAATACACGTGCTGCCCCTCTCAAAGGATTGTTGTAACGAATCAATTAGAATGTGTGTAAATCTGTACTTTGTACATATACAAGTGTTCTTATGAATTTATTCCAGTTAAAATTGTGGCAATGGTAGATAAATGGGGAGAATAAATATCAAGCCAGAAAAATCCAAATTTTTAAATGCTGAACTAAAAATCAAATATAATTGTTTTCACACACTGAAAATATATTTTCTGGAAAACATGCACAATCTTACCAGCTGTAAACCTGCTATGTGTTTAATTAAGTGATCTACACATGTGTTTATAATACATACCCTGTGGTCTCTAAAGTAAGTCCCCTGGGTATTTGGGGCCTTTTTTTCCTCACTGAACTGTATAGGGAAGGTCATGGGAAAGAGGGTACTTGTTAGTTTTCTCTCTTCCACAATTTCAAACTCCCTTGGCCAGATCACTGGCCTCTAGATTCAGCTAGTGACCACATCCACTGAGCTGATCTTCCTCAAAAAAAGAGCAAGACATTTCAAGATAATTCACTTTCCTACAGAATATCTGGGCCACAGTGAAGTAGCTCATGGACACAGTGAAGTAGAGTTTGAGAAGAAATGAATTTGGAGTATGAGGATCTGGGTTCAAATTCCACCTCAGTAATTTACAACCTATCAGACTTTAAGTAAGTCATCTTCCTGGGCCCTATTTTCCTTATTTTAAAATGAGAGAAAGGATAGACTAGACCATCTCTAAATTCTTTTTTAATTCTAAATATATTTCGATGGATATCTTTTGACTCTTTTTTTTTCTTGGAGAAAGGGGATCCCCAAGTAGTGTCACAGAAAACAGGGATTGAAGCTAGGACATACTGTCAACATACTGAGGTTCTCCAGATGGCTGAGAGCGCTGGTCACACAGATTCTTGGCAGCAGGGAGCCTGTCAAGTGGCTACTGCTCCTTATTGTTTCCACCCCACCCCCACCTCCCCACCACACACAAATGCAAAAGAAATACCATCTGTCGACTCAGGGGCCTGACGGGGATTCTCCAAGTGCCTGCTCTAGGCAGTGACACTCACCACAGGCCCCAACAATCACTGCCACAAGATGGTCTGTAGCTCTGGTCCAGCCCCACAGAATCTTAGGGTGTTGAGGGGAGGGTCAAAGACTTCCAGAACTCCAGACCTGGAATGTGGCCCTTTCCTTCTCTTCTCACTCCCTCTTCTTGGGGACTGTTTGCTGGCAGGCCACTCTCGGGACATTTAAGTAAAAAGAAGAATATTAGGCTGGTTTCTCCCTCTAGGTCCTGGGAAAGAACAAAGTGAACTCAAACAGCAACATGTCTCCAACAACTGAAGATCATCGGTGAGAATGACAATATTTGAATATGATAACAATAAGTTACATTCCAATAGCTGAAGGCCCAGTGACTGTATTTGTTCTTATTTATAATGTTTGGTTTTATTTTGCTTTTTTCTTTATCAGTGAAAAGAGGAAGACAACTTTTTAACAATTTTGTTTGGTGGCCTTTGACTGGAAATCAGGAAGGACTTAAGTTTTCCAGATCTGTCACCTTAGATAGGTCACTCAATTTTTCTGGCTTCCTGTTTTCTCAATTATAAAATGGTTTCATCCAGATTTAATCTCTGATTCTATGAAAACCTTTCCTGGAAATCCCTAAACATCACTTCCTCTGATTTAAAATGGATGCTCTTTGGGTAGTCACCAAAAGCCTAAACACACACACACACAACATTTGTAATCTATCACTACTCATTCCTTTTATTGCAAATGGATAAATTATCAGCAGCAGCAGCAGCATTATTACTAGCACTCATGGAGCATTCAAAGATTTGTAAAGCACTTTTCATATGTTATCTCATTTGGTCCCTCTGTTGAATTATTATCCCCATTATATAGATAAGGAAACTGAAATTGAGAGATATTTCAATGACTGCTCAATAAATAAATGCTTCATAATTTTTTTTAAATAAATTTAATTTTAAAAGAATCTATCAGTAATCATTTATTAAATCCCTACTATTCCAGGCACTGTGCTAAGTACTAAAAGGTCCTTTAAAAAAAGGAAAAAGAAAAGGTAACCTCAAAGTAATGAACCAATCACTAATTAAAAATAAATCTTTAGTAAGCCTCTGTTATTGTTCAATCAATCATGTCTAACCCTTTGTTACCCTATGGACCATACTGTCCAAAACATTTTCTTGACAAATATAAAGGAATGGTTTCCCATTTCTTTCTGTAGTGGTATAAGACAAACAGAGGGCTGCCTTAAGTGATCTGCTCAGGGTCAGACAGCTATGAAGCATCAGGGAGCAAATTTAAGCCCAATCTTTAAATTTAAACTCCAGGCTCAGTGCTCTATCCACTGAGCCACCTAGTTGCCTCCTAGAACACGGGTTAAATTACTTGCCCAGGATGACATAGCTAGTAAGTGTATAAGAGTACACTTAGATTCAGACTTTTCTGATTTAAGGCTTCTATAAGATGGCTTAAGTCTTAAGACTATCTGTCTCCTAATAAACCAGAAGCTGTGCTAAGAAAAAAAACATACAATTTTTGGTTTTGGATTGTTAAAAAAAAAAAATCCAAACTTTCAATATTATATTCTATCAGGGAAAGTTATAAGGATATTACTACAGGAGGTGAGTTAAGCCAGTGACATTAGAGGCAGAAACTATGAAGTTATAAGAAAGAGTAGGTTTATAATGAAAAGGAAATTTTGGACATGTTTTGCTGGAACTATCCTGCTGAAAGAAGTGGGTGTGGAGCTCAGAAGAAAGTTTATGATCAGTGCGAGATTATTTCAGAATTATCACATAGAAGTGGTAGCTGAAGTCAAAAGAGTGAATGAAATTGCTAAGGAAAAGAGTATGGAGAAGAGGAGTGAGAACAGACAGATCTATAGGATATACCTATATTAAAGGGCCAAGAGAAGGATCCAAGAAAGGAGACAGAGAAGGATTAGAGAATTAGAACCCACATAAATATGCAGAATCTGAAGACAATAAATAAAATATTTAGAAAAGAGGAGAAGACACAGGATCAATACTGTCAAATGCTTCCAAGAAATAAGAATACATTTTTAAAAGCCATTAGATTTTATGAATAAAGGTCATTGTTGAACTTTGAGAGAACAATTTAATTATAATGATAGACCAGCCAATGACTGCCCAGTCCTTAAGAACATGCTTGGATTTGTTCTTCCTGGTGAAGTTATATAGAATATGTGTAACATTCTTTGCCTGGTACCAATCTAAGACATGAAAGTTTGGGGGAACCTATTTCTGAACATGAATGGCCAACATACTGACACTAAGATGATCTAAGAGTCTTCTCTTTGGTAGAGGAACCAGAATTCTGGATGCAGATAAAAGGTCGAAGATATGATTTTTCTCTTACTCTCTTACCTAAAGGCTTTTAAGTGAGGATGATTGATGTGAGCTTCCAGGGAGGTGAGATCCAGTAGGGAAGTGTATTTCTACCAAATGTCCATGAACGTCTAATCTCTCTGTTATTTTCTTTAATGATATTGGGGGAATGAGTATTCTGACATAGGATTGCTTAGGCAATTGGTTAGACCAGGAGATGCATCAGAACTATTTGAGGTCCCAATGATGGAGCCCTAAAGTAAATAACAGTATTCTTCTAAGTGGTCAGTGCAGAAGCTAAGTGACCTGCTTGATCCACTGCAGGAATGGATTTACAAGTCTGCCAAAATACCAGCTGAGTTATAGGAAAATTCATCAATTATTAAAACCACTCCCCAGAACAAGCTTGTTAGGGACTCAGTGAAGGACAAGAAAGGCTGCCAGAGGACAAGTACCAAGTATCTTGATTCTCTGTTCCCTACAGGCCTGCCTCACAACATTTTTACTTAATCAGCACCTGCTTTCTCCAGGAAATGAGTATATACAGAGGAAAGATTATGTCCTTGGTGTGATATTTTATTTCTTCTGTCCTTGCTATGCTTTCTTAATAAATATCATTTTTATAAAAACTGATTGTTATGAGCTGGTTGATTGCTCTTAGGAAGAGGGAACACATTAGACTTTGTGAGTGAACATATTAAAAACTTTGGGATCATTTCTGGACCCCTGGAGGGAATTGGAGTAATATCTGCCACCTTGGGGTTTAACATGTCATTTCAGTATGAATTGGAAGAGTGAGTTCAGAAGGGATGTTATTTAAGTAAATTTAGGGAAGGGCTGGTAAGACTAAATTACAAGAAATTCCAGGAAAAAGTGAGAGAAAAATGGATACATTCAGAACAGACAACACTTTCAAGAAGATTTCTTGTGGAAGTTAGAGCTGAAATGAGACAATAACTTGATATAATAAAAGGGTCAAAGAAAAGATTTTTCTTTTTAAAGACTGAAGAGACCTGAAATGGTTATAGATAGTTGGGAAGAAGCCAATGATAAAAAGAAAGAGTTTGGAAATAAATGAGATATAATGATGAGAGCTAATAAAGACCTGGAGTAAGTTAGAACATAAATAGAAGTATTTAATTTAATAAAGAGTAGATAATAGCTCTATTTCTGTGACAGGAGGGAAGTTGGAGAGAGAACATGACAATGTGTCAAAAGTCTGAGGAATAGTAGAAAGAACTGAAATATATCTTTTCAGATGGTCTCAAGCTTCTCTATGCTGCAAATGTGTAGGGAAGTCATACAGTTACTATCAGGGAAAGAGAAAGTTTAGTAAAGTCTTTGATTAGGAATTAAACAAGAAGTTGATAAGGGAAAATTAAAAAGATTGTCAACCTGTGTAGCAAGACCCAGCTAAGATTACAAGTGAGAGAATGAGAAAGGTAGAAGAATGAATTAGCTGTGATCAGAGAATAGAATTCCATAATTTGAGGTCCCAGAGGTAAAGCAATTTGAAAAGAGATGAAGTCAAATGCTGTTGCCATGGTGGCATTTTTGCTGCAGCAGGGTGAAGAAAAAAAATTGAGGAATTATATGATCCTTTTGGTAGAGGATTTGTCAGCATGTCACTCCCCTACTCAAAAACTATAAGATACTTGATGTCTAATCTCTGAACAATTTCTGTGGTTGTTCCTTTATCTAAAATCCTCTCTCTCCTCAATTCCTTCTCAGTCTTTAACTCTGTCTACTGACTTCTCTGAATTTCTTCAAATGACACCGAAAATCCAATCTTTTAGCAGAAGAATTCTCAGGTTTTCTTAGTTCTAATGCCTTCCTTCTGTTAATTGTTTCCTATTTATCCTGTATATAACTTGCTTTGTTTTACTTGTTTGTATGTTGTCTACCCCATTAAATCACAAGCTTTCTCCCTTTTTGTATACCCAGCACTTAGCATAGTGCCCATCCCACATTAGACACTTAATAAATGTTTACTGATAGACTGATTTAAGGGGACTTTGAGATGAAGACAATTAGCCAGCTACTTAATTCGATTCAAAGTTTGGGAGAACTACCTGGAAGTCAGTTCAAGATTGCAACAAGGATGAGGAGAATAAGAAAAGGGAGAGATGAACTGAGAGATCTTGAAATAAGAATAGAATTTGAGGAATGATAACAGAAGTACTGTATGAAAGTGGCATTAAAAAAAAAAACATGTTGACCTTCCCATCTCATTTTATAAGTCAAAGGATGTAAGGAAAAAAAAAAAGACAGTTGGAACAGTTAAGTGGTGCAGTACATAAAACTGCCTGAAATCAGGCAGACCAGAGTTCAAATCTGGCCTCAGATACTTAACACTTACTTAGCTGTGTGAGCCTGAACAAGTCACTTAACTATAATTATCCCATACAAGGGGAAAAAAAGAGGGGAGAAAAAAATACTGGTTGAGAATTAGATAGAAATATTTATTAATAAAGCAGTTGCCCCCAAAACCTTCCATAAACTCTAACCACACTTCCAAATTTTGCATCACATTACTTTCCTTCACTTGCTCTTTGTTCCAATTTGCATTAATTTTCCATGGAGTGAGAGAAAAAAAAAAAAAGATGCTTTGAATTAAATAATGCAACTGAAATTGCAGGCGATGGATCCTTTTGTGATCTGGGGGTGAGAGGAAAGATGAAGGTGCCCAGAACTTTGATTTCATCTGTGCAAGGAGTTTCCCATATCAAAACTTCTGGTACATCAGCAATTAAAATATTGGGGAGTGAACTGGGAGATTGAGATATTAAGTGAATGACCAATACAAAAATAAATTTCTAGAAAAATTAATTTAAGGCTGAACCTCAACCTTTAGGACTATCTCAAAAGAGTAATCCTTTAAAAACTTTAAACTTTTTAAAGTTTTCTTAAATATCAAATAACTTATCAAGCAACAATTTTGGTACAGTAAATGTCAATAAATTATATAAATTTAAGGGGAAAATTCCCTTAAGACAATTTCCTAATCCAAAATTTTATAGAAACAAGTTATAGTAAATATGTATTTAGTGTTTAAATTGACTCAAAGTATAAAAATATAGAAATAAAAAGGTCAATTTTAAAATGTCAAACATTGCCATTAATATCAAAAGCTTTTCCTTGATTTTTTTCTATTTCTTAATTTTTTCCTAATGCAGTACTAATGCAATAGTTGAGCACAGCACAGCAGGAAGTTCAGATGGTCCTCCCATCTTCTAAGAAAAATTTCTTATGTTGCTTCAAGACCCTGGGAACATGGTTGTTAGGAGGTTATGGATTTTCCACATAAGAAATTAGTTTGGATGTCCAAAATGAAACTCAAGTTTGAAAAGGCTGACTTAAGAATGTGAATATGTATAATAACCATCCAAATAGCCATACACCATTTTAATGAGCCCTGGAAAACCAGACTAATAAAACTTTATCATGTTCAGTCTTGCTACTTATAAAGACTTGGTCTGAGGATCTAAATCTCTGTACAGTATTTAAATGAAGAATGCAAAGCAAATTAGAAACTCACTGGAATAGGCTCATAAGTGCTCCTAACCATATTCAACCCTCCTTGGATTTGACATCTTTTTAAAATTCATAAAAATTGTTAATAAATAGTTCATGTTCAATTCTCATTTTCTGGTTTCCTTTACATGTGGTAATGTTTATGTATATTGGTGATTTTCAAGCTAAAAAGACTTAAAAACATCAATATGCATTATATCAGTGTTATCATGATAGAATACTATATAATTTCTACTTAACATTGTCAATATTATAGTACTGATTGAATAAAAACAAAAAATGAAAATAAATATTTTTTTCTCTTTTATAGGATCATAGATTTAGAGATGAAAGAAACTTACAAGTTATATAATCTCATTCCCACATTTTAGAGATGAAGAACTGGTCTCAAGATGTTAAGCAACTTGTCCAGTGTCACATAGATAACATATCAAAGCTGAGATTCATACCCATATCTTCAAAATCTAGGTCCTACATGCTTCCCACTTCACTTTTATAACAACTTTGTTTTGAAAATCGATTTTAAAATTTTTTTTTTAATTTCATTCACATGTCTTTATTAAAGCACTTTCTTTTATGTCCAGGTATCAGAAGAGATAATAGGCACAAGTTAAAGGTTTTCAGATCTATTAGGGGGGTATATGACTTTCATACAAATATATATAATATGAGGTAGAGTATGAAGGGAACAAAGGCAAAATATTACAAGAAAATTTGAAGAAAGAACACTTTCAGCTAGGAAAATTAAGCAGGAAGGGTTTCATCAAAGACATGGTTATCCAACCTGGGCTATAAGAATTATTTTAATGGAGGGCAATGAGGAAAGAGTATTCCAGATCAATGAAAATATACATAAGTAGAAAGAAAAGGATTAGTAACAAGTAATAGTGTTATTTTAATGAGAGAGAAAAAAGAAATAATGAGAAGAATGCTAAATAAAGCTGGAAAAGTAGTAGGCTGAAAAAGAAGGATTTAAATGCCTGGTGAAAAGCTTCATATTTTATCCCAGAGACAGTAGGGAGTTATTGAAGGTTATAGAGAGGAGAGTGATATGATCAGGCTTCTAGCCTAGTAATATTATTTTGGCAACTATAAGCAGAATATGTGGGAGAAGGGGGAGACCAGAGACAGAGAGTCTGGTTGGAAGGCTATTATCAAAATTTAGCTGAGAAGTAATGACCATGTAAACTGAGAAGAAAGGATAGGAGTGAAGAAAGAAGAAGAGTCATATAGTAGGAATGTAAGCAAAAGTACTTGATAACAGAATGGATATGGAAGGGGAAAAAAATCAGATGCTCCATTACTTAGTCTTAAAAATCACAGAATCACAAAATTTTTGAACTATAAGAAGACATAATAATATAATGTCCTCATTTGCAGATGAAGAAACTGAAGTCTAGAAAGATGAAGTGGATGTTCTTAATTCAAAATGGCAGCTAGGTGAATAGAGTTCCAGATCTGAAATCAGAAAGACTCATTTTCCTGGTTCAAATCTGGCCTCAGATGTTTACTTCCTATATGACATTGGTCAAATCACTTAATCCTGTTTGCCTAATTTACTCATCTATAAAATGAGTGGGAGAAGAAAATGGCAAGTCACTCTAATATCTTTGTCCAAGAAAACCACAAATGAGGTTATGAAGAGTCAGACACAGATGAAACAACAGCAATTTTACTCCATCTTAGATCATTCCCCACTTCCCTTACAAAAATACACAAACAGAGAGAGAGAGAGAGAGAGAGAGAGAGAGAGAGAGATTCCTGCTGATGTCTTTGTTGTAGAATATTTTTAATGAAAGCTACAGTACTTCCATTGGCTTCTTGTCTGTTGTCTACTATGTAGATTCTATAGTGTGATGTATAAAAAGTTTGAGAGACATAGTTTCTGGATAGTGAATCCTTTTATTAATCATCCTAGCAATAATTAATAAAAAGGATCAATGGCAATCTCAAGTGCCAAAGACACCTCACAGAATCCACTCAATGTAGCTGTTCCTGAATGTGGCAATCAATTCTAATTCATTAATAAATAATGAGAGAATGAATATTATAATGAGAGGTGGATGTATTCTAACTAGAGGCTGCTGAAATGTGACTTATTATGTCACTCATGGACAAAGAGAGAACATCTCAAGCTGGATCATTCCCAGTCTCAGTCAATCTAGCAGTAGAACACAATAGACTAAATTTATCTTGATTAAATTCTTTGTGAGGTTCTCTATTTGCATGAGGCAACAACTCCAAGTTTTCATCTTTTCATCTGCCCTTCAGAAAAATAAAGTTTGACCTAGCATCCAAGTGAGAAAAGGAAAAAATCCTGGGTATCCCCAATATTATTTAATAATAATTTAATTTTAATAATATTTTAAATTTGAATAACAATAAAAATGTCAATAGTGTGGCTCTTGATTTGGTTTTTTTACTTGAAAGGAAAATTATATTTCTGAATTTATTTAAAATTTAAAGATTTGAAATAAAAATTAAAACTAAAATGATGCCTATCAACATCCTATAATAGCCATACAACCTTCTGGATCTTACTTCCAGGGATCATGCTGACTCCTAGGAAGTTAAGGCTCTCAGCTTTGTAACTCTTCAGGAAGATGAACTGTTATGATTGGACAGTAAGTGAGTTAGTGCTGCAAACTCACTTAACCTACTGATTTGGACTGAATCTGACTGTCAAGCCAATCTCCCAGTAATTTGCATTTGATATTGGAACAAAAATTGGTCATTCAATAGGGAGATGTATTTAGACAAGAGATGGAGATTGAACAATGATAAGCAGTGAGGATATCTTGAGTTGATTGAACTAAGTGAAGTTCCTTTGACTGAATCATAATCCAAGCTCCAGAAGCTCCCTGTGAGTGCTTGGTTCTCATGCAACCAGAAAGTGATGTCAGCATTATGAACCAAGGTTCCCAGAAACAACCAAACCTCAAAGATGGTTTCAGTATCTTTTAAGAAAAGCCCAGTTTCATCTGCATGGATGCAAGAGTTAAGCTATTATTCCTACCACACCCCTTGTATCCAACTAGCCTCAGACCATGCTTTACAACCCAACCCCTCATCCATCAGAAAGAAACTGAAATCTACTTTGTTTAACATCTTAGCAATTTCCCTCTCATAACATATGTCCTATCCACCTGTTCTACCTCTTGTTCAGTCTAGGAACAATAGGTAAATTAATATTACAATTGCTACTAAAAGGGTATATTAAGCAACTTTCCTTTAACTCCAATCACTATTCCTGTGATCAAAACTCTCTTCTGTTCCTTCATGTATTTTCTTTCTCTTTTTTTTCTTTCATGTATTCCTTTGTCAGTCTGGCAAAGATTCTGGACCCTTTCTCAGAATATTGTTTTTTAATGTGAAAAATAAAATATATAGAATTACACAAAAAGCCAAGTATATTGAACTACAGTACATGTATATGCATAAATATATATATATAAACAGTATATATATATACTGCATGCATATGCATACATACACACACACATAGTTCATAGACTCTAATTTCAAACTACTGCTTGAGGGCAGGAACTTGCTCCTTTTGTATTTGTACAATGGCTCTAGGTACACATACTATTGGACACTTAATGGGAGCTTAATAAATTCTTTTAATTCATTTATCCAAATGTTTGCCAATATCTCATGAGACTAATCTCTTTGACAAATGCAGTGGACAGTCATGAAACCACTATGTATATATTGGAAAGACAAAACTAATAATTTGAAAATGTTTAATCCTGCTGTAAATCTATACTGGATTATTCTTTTGTCTTGTTATCTGTGCTTCCCTCATTCTACATAAAATCCTAGCACCTCAGAATTGAAAGAGACTTCAGAGGGCATCTACTAAAACCTAATAATCTTTAGTCACAGTTCATTCTAACAATTATACTCCTATTCATTGCCCTTTATGTGCCAGCCTTGGCTCATGATTCAATAAGGTTCTTTCCTAAACCCCAGAATTGAGAAAGGGCCCTTCTGGAACATCTGAGGAAGCCAAGTTTGCAAACAAAGAATTACTTGGCCACCATGGATGAATGACTTAGTAAAGCAGCTTGGGGAAAAAAGTGTTCATTGATTTGTTGCATATCAAATGTCCATGATTGGGTAATTTAATTAAGCACTGGCAGAATTTCTATAACAATGTTTTTTCCTTCCTCTACCTCTCCCTGATTGGTGACAGCACACCTAGGCTGCTCTGCTCAGTCAAGGTAAGCTTTATGTGACATGATAGCGACTATGGGATTTTTCTTCTGTAAGGGAAGGAAAGTTAATTCTTTCCTTTCCTCTTCCCCCTCTGCTTTCTTCTTTATCCCCACACCCACCCTTCACAAATAATCTTCCCAAAAATTTCTCTCAGTTGAGTTAATAGCCAGCAATTTCCAACAAAGACAAAACTCACACTGCATGAAATTCTTTAATAGATTTTTTTTTTTTTGCAAAATCCAAAATCCAAATTTTTACTTTGCAAAAATCCAATTATATCTAATTGGATACAAAACAATATCTCTATACCAATTTTGTACTTTATGTCCCATCTTGAGAATGGGTATTCATTCTGGCTTTTTTTGTTCTTTTTTTGTCCTCCTTAAGAAAATATTGCCTGTTTTGGCCCCAAAAGATTAAGATGCAAAGTAAGAAACTGCCCAATTATCACATAAGTATCTGATTACTAATAGGGTCTTTCTTTATACTGTCACAGTATTCATTCATTCATCAAGTACTTACTGAATTTTATGTTCAGGCTGCCATACTAAGTGTTAGAAGACATATAAGAATGATGTCCCTGCCTTTAGGCAACTAATTCTAGCACTTATTTTATCTGACATCATTGAGTAAGAATTCACTGGGAACTGAATAAAACTCTTAGCAATTAGGACTACTAAAATATTCATTTTTTCCTCTGGAGAAATTATTAACTTAATAAGGTAAGGAGGAATAATAATCTTCAGGTTAAGAAAATGTAAATTCCTTGAGGATAGGATTGTTTCCTTTTTGATTTTGTATCTTCAGTGCCCAGCAGAGGGCTTTGCCCATAGTAGGCTGCTCTTTAGCTACACCCAAAGGATCACTAGCCCTTTCCATCTGACCTTCAACTTCACCCACCAAAGTGTGCTCTCCCCCTATTAGAATGCAAATTCCTTGACAGAATGGAATGTTTCTCTTTCCTATTTGCATCACCAGTGCTTGGTACATAAGAAGCATTAAATATTTTTTTCATTCATTAATTCATTCACATATTCACAATAACCACAGAGTGAACATTTGTTAAATTAAATTCAAAATCATAGTTTAAAAAAAAAAGCGTTTAAGTCACTTTCTACTGCAGCAATTCAATAAATATGTTGTTTCTTCTTAAGTACTGGGCTAGGCACTAAGAATAGAAAGAAAAGTGACTGAGGCCCTGAACTTAAAGAATTAAATTAAAGGAGAAGGGTAAACAATTCTGAAAAGAGGAATAATGAGATAAGGCAAAGAAAAGAGATAAGTAAAGGGGATTGAAGCAAAGGAGCTCACTTTCACCTGGGAGAGTAGGGGAGTTGAGGAAAAGTTCAGTGGAAGCAGTGGTATCTGACTTGAGTCTTGAATGGAATAAATTAAATAGAGTTATATGGCATAAGAAGGTATAGCAAGAATTAAGAGGGTAAGAGGAAAAGATAAAATAACAGGGAGAGGGGGGAAAGAACCTGAGAAGGAATAAAGTAAGTGAAAAATAAGGTCACAAATAGAATTATAATTTCAAATGTCTATGGGAAATTAAATGGGGAATTTGATGGAATTAGAGAAATGCAGAAGGATCATTAAGAGAATTCATTAAAAGTTAAGAAGTTAAATAATCTACTGAATTTGGGAAAATAAAGTAATTCTTCAAGAAAAGCAAGAAAAAATCAATTGGAAAGAGATTCAAAAACTTACTGAAGAAAATAATTCCTTAAAAATTAGCAGTGGACAAAGGGAAGTTGATGATTTTGTACAAAAAAATTGATGAAACAATAGAAAAAGAAATAATTTACTGAAAGTATGGGATCTAGGAATGGAATTGGAAGCTTTAGGAAAGAGATTTGAAACAACCACTGTGAGAAGGATGAAAAGTAGTGAATAAGAAATAAGTAAAAGATTTGTTATGTAGTAAAGAAGGTCTGTTTAAGGGAAGATAGCACAAATTTATAGTGGATTAATTCAATACGATCTTGTAATTTTCTCCAGAATTTCAGAATTTAAAGTAAAATACACAGATGGTAAAACTTAGCAAAGGTTAAGGTTTTTTGTCAGTAGTAATTGAGGAGATGACAGGACAAGTGAACAACAAATCACACATTAGAGAAAAAAGTATTTATTTTAATGTTCATTTAAATGTCTAACCATAGGGTCAAGATTGGGGAGGGGAAAAACTGTGGGTGGAACAGATTCAAGGGGAAGGTCAAGGTAAGGATGAAGAACAGGTATTAAATGAGTAAAGAAGTTAGAGAGATGGAAGGATAGAAAACTATGATTAAAAGGGGAAATTTTTGAGTTCAGAATCTTTGAGGTATAGCAGTTTAGAGTAAATAAAGTTCTAAGATGTAACCATCCTTTAAAGTGGTTACCATTGAATGAAGGTGAAGGTGATAGGAGTTGAGGAAGAAATGGCAAATAAGACTGTGAGCCATATGGATAATAGGTAGATATTTATGAATGAAAGAATAGACAAAAAAAAAAGGTATCTATTAAGCACTTATCTTGTGCCAAAAACTCTGCTAACAACTAGTTTTATGAAGAAAAAAATCACACGAAGAGCTTGGATTTTAATAGAGGAAAATAGCATGTATGAAAGTATCCAGAATTTTGGTTAGGGTAATCAATCATAGGAACAGCAATATGAATCAAAGAGCAATTGATCAACATAATCTTTCTAGAAATGGTAATATTGATTGGGTTTTTGTTGTAGGAGCTAAAGGTAAAAATAGATGGGAAAGGAAAAGTAGGATGTGGTTTTTACTCAAGTGATATCATACAATGCTTGTTACATGAATTAATAAATATTTTTTATTACCTTACCCAATAAATTAAAATTTTGCCCATATGGAGTTTTTCATTCTTCTTAGACTAAACAATAGAGTAGTAAGAATTGTACAGCATTTTATTTCAAAATATTTGCACCTATATAATCTTATTTAATCCCAAAAAATTTAAATCACTTTTAAAGTATTCACATATTGAGCATATTTACATACTTCCTCCAATAAAATATTCACAGACATGGAATGTCAATTTCTCATAAAGTCGATATTTTCAACTTTTCATTGTTTTCTCTTCACCTCTTACACCCTTTTTCTTTTCTATAGTCGGTTTTATTTTTCTAATGAGGGGTTTTTTGTTTTTTTTTTGCCATCTCCAAATAGCAATTCTTTCTTTTTTAATAAGAAGTCATGAAGTCTTTCTATCAAATTATGGCTTGTCCACTTGAATCCTTCCCTATCACTGTGCAGAGAGAGTGATAGCACCATTGTATTGATGATCAACTGTGAAAGACTTAGCTACTCCAACCAATATAATAATCCAAGACAATTCCAAAGGACTCATGATTTTAAAATGATGTCTACCTTCAGAAAGAGGATTGGTGAAGTCTGAATACAAATAGAGGTATAATTTTATGGCTTTTTTGGTGATATGGCTAATATGGAAATATGTTTTACATGATTTCATATGTTTGATTTATATCTTATTGTTTGTCTTCTCAGTGGGTGAAGGAAGGTAGGGAAGGAACTTAAAATTTTAAATGAAAAAGGTTTTAAGATAAATAAATTATAAATGTTTGGGGATAATGCAAGATTAACTCAGTCTTTTCTGTGCTCAATAATCTCAGTAGCTCCTCTGGGAACAAATATAAACAACTTTGATACTTAAAGTCCTTTACAAGCTGGTTACAAGCTACTTCAAGTTTATTACATATTGTTCCCCTTCATTCTCTCTTTGGTGAAGCCAAATTGGCTTTTATACTGCCTCAAATCATACAATACATCTCTTATATTTGTACATGCTGTTCCCCTCAAGCATCACGTATAATAAAATGAAACAGAATAAAATGGAATGGAATGAAATGGTTAAATGTAATAGCATGGAAAGTGATTTATTAAGCACTTATTTATTAATGACTAGTAGGATTCAGCATCCCTGTGTGTTCACCTTTTACCTGAACCTCTTTGAATTTCTAGTTTCTTCCAAAACTCCCTTGAGGACCATATGCAATATTTTCCCCTAATTATTGGTGCTACCACTTAAAATAATCTTGTATTTATTTACTTATACCTGTATTAGGTGTCCCAAAAATTTTAGTGCAGTCTTGAGCTTTAACAAATTCATTACAGGTTCTTCCCCTGATTAGAATGTAACCTCACTGAGGAAAGCAACTAACTTTCTATTCTCAGAACTTAGCACAATGACACATAGGACACATTTCACAAATATTTTTGAGTGAACTTTATTGGTTGATTGGTTAACTGCAGTTGTATTTTCTCATGTCTACATCTTTTCCTTGATCAGGGATTTATTTCTTTTCATATTAGTTTTAACCATCTAATAGATATATGTCATTGATATGAAGTTGCTATATTATCTTCATTCTTCTGTTTTCTTCTAGAAGTCTTCTTATTGTCATTGTCCACAAGTCCATCCATGTCTATAATAGACCCTATAATCTAAGTATAAAGAACCTTCTTTGTAGAACACTTTCCTAATTTTCCTTTTTAAATCCTCAGTATTTACCTTCTATTTGACAATATTATTTCTTCTGAACTTTTCATTTGCAGCATAGAGTAGTGCAAAGAACACAATTGATCACAGGAAAGACCAAGTTTGAATCCCATACCTAAGCATGTTACTTCATAAATCTGAATTTCAATTTCCCCGACTATAAAATGAGGATTATAATACTTGTAGCACTTATCTTTCATGGTTATTATATCAAATGTGGAACTATATGTAGTGCTTCATAAATCTTAAAGATCTATAAACATGTCAACTGTTATTATTGCCCTTTTTTTCTTAAAAATCATTTCATCTCATTGGAGCCCTCACTTTCCCATCGTTTTCAATATCAAAAATGAGATGTGACACTAACCCACCAGTTTCTTTCATCATTTACTTTCTTAAAGTTGAAACTGATAATCTTTCAAATCTAAAGAAATTCTACTATGATCATACCCAGACTTGTCTCCAGGGGCAGAGATTAGAGCTGTCTCTTAATTTTTTTTCTTTTGTTCCATTAATGTTTCATCCATAGGACCACACACTCTGTTGGGGAAAGATCCACATAACTAATATCTGATAAAATTTTCACCAGAAACTGCATAATCAGCTTTATCCTATTCACTAATGATAACTTCCAAATATGCTGCATTCACATTCTATCCTTTTTCCTTTATTTTCATTTCCCAGGATCTATTTACATTTTCCCCCTCCAAAGTTAACACCAAAAATTCTCCCTGACCTAACCTCCATATTTGCCTATTTAATATAATTGTATGATCTTTTCTTTCCAATTTTTTGTGGTTTCACGCTTTGCTCTGTTGACTCTTGTCCCAGTTTCCCTAGCACATTCTTAATACATATACACTCTAAATACATTTCATCATGTGGCATTAGTTATAACTAACTGGAAGTTCACATCACTATTCCATTTTCCTTTTTAACTCTACATTTCTCAAGTTGGACAATCTTTTCCTATAAGAGGGATAAAAGATCATACATTCACACACACACACACACACACACACACACAAGTGTGTGTTGGAGAGGGAGGTAGTTCAGTCCATTTAGACCATGAAGTTTTTTCCCCCATCCACATACTGAACATGGAGTCAAATATCATACAGGTAAGATCATAAGATTTAGAGATTTTGAGATCATGACTTTAGAACTATATATATTTGAGAAGACAATTAGTCTAATACCTTAATTTTTCAGATGAGAAAACTGAAACCTAGAGAAGCCTGCTCAAGGTTTCCTTAGTTGTTAGGAATAAACCTAATACTCAAGCCCAAATCTTCTGATTCTAAAGTGGTGGTCTTTCCAATAGCATGGTATAATAAATCAAAAGCAAACTTTGAAATCAGGAAGTCTAATTTAATGTACTGCCTGACACATACTGGCTATATGACTGGCCAATTCACTTACTATTTTGATGTCCCACGTAACACAGAAAACAGAGGTTCTTAACCTCAGGTCCTTAAACTTTTTTTAATTTTTTTAATCATAAATTGTAATATAACTGATGACTTGTATTGGTACAGAGATTTTCTCTTTTCAGAGATCTCTATACAAAAAAGCTCAAATCTACTTTAAAAAAAAAGAAAAAGAAACAAAAACTTTAATGTTTGCATGGTATTACAAGATAAAAATCATTTTCTAATCCAGTGGGGAGGGGTTGTTTCCCTCAATTTGAGGACACAAAAAAGAAAGATTCTTTCCTCCTTTGGTATGTTTTATGTTTTCATTTATTTTTACTATTCAGCTGTTTTCCACCCTTTTATGGCTCATTGCTGTGCCTTGAGTATTGTGACCTTCAGTATTCTTGCCAATGTTAGCGGCAGGATTCCTGCAAACATTCGTAATCTGTGTTTAGTCATGTTTGTAGCTTTCAAGTTCTAATGCAACCTCTCTATCCTTTAAAAAGCATCATTATTAGTTATTTCACTTTCCCATCACTGCATACCTTTCCCATACATCATGAAAATCAGCAGAATAGGGACTGCTTGATCTTTGGAAGTCTTGTAGAACTCAACAGCAAAGCCATCAGATGCAGGAGCATCTTCAAAAACTCTTGTTTTTTGAGTGTAATGCACCCCCACAGATTATTTACCTCTTCATCTCTTGAAAAGGATCCCATCATGAAGCAAGATTCCTTTTCCCTGGCCATTTTTTGAAGCAATTCCATTGCCTCCCTTTTAGCTACATCTAAATCTGTCTACTTCTATCTCTCATTCTTTTACCTTTCTTTGTATCCCCAACTCTTAGCACAATGCCTGGCACATAAGTATTTAATAAATGTTTATTGACTAATTGGCTGATAGCTTCTATTCTCTTGGGAAGAAAATGCCTTAGCTATACTACTAATACAAAGGATCCAAGACAAAATCCCAAAGGACTCATGAAACATGCTATCTAGAGAAAGAATTGGTGTTGTCTGAGTATAGATTGAAGCATACTATTTTTCACTTTGTTGTTGTTTGAGTCTTCCTGTATCAAACAATCAATATGGAAATGTTTTATCTGACTGCACACACATAACCTATATTGGATTGATTACCATTTCAAGAAGGAAAAAAGAGAAGAGTGAAAGGGATAGAATTTGAACTTAAAAACTTTTTTTAAAAAATGTTTAAAGTTGTTTTAAACATAATTGGGGAAAAATAAAATATTACTAAAAAATAAAAATAAAACAAAATGTTATCAGTGCTACAAAGTTGCTTCCTCTTTTTTATGCAGACAACTAGGTGGTGTAGGGGAAATTGAGTCACTAAGATTACAATTCAAATCCTGCCTCAGACATTCACTACCTGAGTCATCCTCAGCAAATTACAAAAACTCTCTCAGCCTCATTATCCTTATCTATAAAATAAAGGGGTTGAACTCAATGGTCTCTAAAGTCTCTTAGAGTTCTTAAATGATTTTCTCAAATGGAAGGCAGTAAACTATAGCAGAGTTGGTATTTGTATCAATAATTGGATTCAAGTCCTATCTCTGACACATACTGGCTGTGTGATCATAGGTAATCACTAAATCTCCCAAAACCTAATCTGCTTTGAGAAATTAAGTCGCAGAGTTGGTTGAATCCTGCAACGATAGTTTCTTCATCTTAAGTTCTCTAAATCAATAAGATTCCAAGTCCCCAACTTTATTTTCCTATGGAGTGTCAACATGAGCAACTAAATAAGTTCCTTTCCACATGTTCAGACAGATTCTAAATATTGGGCTTCATTAGCCTTTTCTCCTTTACTTGTAGTCCTATCACTTTTTTCCTAGTGAAAGAAGGAACTTTTGAATATGACTCAGGTTGTATCCTTAATCTAAATGACTGTTTCTCTGTGGAGGATCAAGAGGAGTACCCTGAAATATTGTAGAACCTAATGAAATTGATACAATATCACACCCAAACAGGAGCATTTAGACTGCCCAGCCATTTATAGGCCATCCCAGTTCTGCACAGCATTTGTGTTGGAAATTTTCATTTTTTTATTTCATACTACTGTAAATAGTTTGCATTGTTCTGATCAATTTTTCTCATATTTTTTTCCTTGATTTATTGGGGAAGGAATTATGATTTTATGTATTTGTTTAATTGTCTATATGTCTTGGGTATTAGACCCTTATCAGAGAATTCATACAAAGTATTTTCCCCAGTTAATTGCTTCCCTTCTTAACATAAATTTCCTGAGTTGCATCAATTTTGTTTCTTCAAAAGCTAAATAATTTCACATAATCAAAATTCTCTATTTTATCTTTTAGGAAAACTTTTATTGTTTTATTTAGTTAAGAATTTGTGGTACAATAGAAAGAACACAGGGCCTACATTAAGGAAGATCTGAGTTCAAATTTGGCTTGTAACACTTAACAGATTTGTAAGTTACTTAGCCATGTTTGGCTCAGTTTTCTCATTTGTAAAATGAGCTGAAGAAGGAAATGGCAAGCTACTCTATTATCTTTGCCAAAAAAAACCCTAATAAACAAACAAACAAATGGGGTCATGAAAAGATGAATACAACTGAAATAACTGAATAACAAAACGAGTTGTGGTACATGAACTTAATGGACTATTACTGTTCCATAAAAAAATTTCGTATTGGTAATGTTTTAGCCTACTTACATTGTAACATATACGTCTCCATTTTTCTTTGGGTCATGCACTATTTAATTTTTTTTGATATTGTGATATTCTGTAACTCATTAGGCATAAAGCACTTTTGAAAGATTATTGGCATTTAAAAGGAAATAATAATTATGACTTCCTGGGACACATGTAATTTTTTTTTTCTCAAGGGCAGCATACAGTAAATAGAATGCTAGGCATGTAGCCAAGGAGAACTAAGTTCAAATCTGACCTCAGACACTTACTAGCTGAATGACCCTGAACAATTTTCTTGCCCTTTCTCTGCCTCAGTTTCCTCATCTATAAAATGGAGGTAATAACAGCACTTATTTCCCAGGGTCTTTGTGAAGATAAACTGAAATAAGATTTGTAAAGTGCTTGGCAAAACTTAAAGCCTCAAAATAAATTCACACTATCTCAACTTTGTTCACCATGAGTATAACCATGAAGATAATAACTGCAACTTAGATGCTAAAAAAAAAAAAATAGAGATATTCAAAACTCAATGAGATTCTCCAAACTAAATGGACATATACATTACTATTGAATGACTTCAATGTGAAGATAGGTACTAGAAACAATGGCAATCTTTGTGAGAAAAGTCAAGGGAGAGTTCAAAAGTTCTTGGAAAGCTTTGAACTATAGTTCCTTAGGAATATATTCTATGAGAAGAAAGTCCAGAAATACTGGGTATATAGAGTACCACATAGCATCACACACACACACACACGCACGCACGCACACACACACACACACACACATGAATATATATCAGCAGACAGAAAATAGGAGTTTGCTGACATAGCAACAATTTCAGAAGATGTTTTATCATTATTTCTAAACTGGATGGTGTGATGATGGCTGGTGGACCACTTATTTTTTTTTTCTTAGTATTAATTATTAGGCCAAATAACAGACCATACTTTGATGCACCTCAGCTTCAGAGGTTGCCTTGATTGCACATCTTTGAACCAAAAAAAATATTGTAGCAACTAACCCTCTACTTTATTCTTTTTTTTCTTTTTCTTTTTTTTTATTAAAGCTTTTTATTTGCAAAACATAAACATATGTATGGGTAATTTTTCAACACTGATCCTTGCAAAGCTTTCTATTACAAATTTCCCCCCCCTAGTCCCCACCCCTCCCCTAGATGGCAGGAAGTGTACTAAATGTTAATTATGTTAAAATACTTGACAAATCAAATATGTGTATACATATTTCCTCTACTTCATTCTTGACTTGTAACCTTTTCAAGTTAAATAATTTACCATTAGTGTGTTAACTAACCTAGATGCCATGTCAGTCTTTGTTGAAGGTGTCAGACAATATTGCTGAAATCAATATTTTAAAAAGCATGGGAGGAAGCACACATCCATATATAAGATCATTGGTTATAGCAAATGGAGAAAGAAGTTTTGAATACTGAAGTTCATTTACGTTGGCAGCACACTTTCAAGGGATGTACAGACTGATGATCTGTACACCTTGCCAGAGCTAGCTCAGTATTTGGGAGGCTCTAAAGGAAAGTATCAGAGAGAAGAGGTATTAGACTGACTAGCAAACTCTACAGAGCTGTTGTGCTGACCTCATTGCTCTGTGTCTGTAAACCCTGGTCAATAGACCAGTCCAATGCCAGGAAACTGAATCATTTCCATTTGAATTATTTTATGAAGATTCTGAAGATCACCAAAAGTATAAGGTATTGGACATTGAAATCTTTTCTCAAACTGAACTGCCAAGCATTCAAAGACTATTGCAGAAAGCACAATGTTGATGAACTGGCCATATTATTAAAATGCCAAACTTAAATAAAAGAGTATTTAACAGAGAACTCATGCAAAGCAAGTGCTCACATGGTGGTCAGAAAAAGTCAGAAAAAGATACTCCCAAGGTCTCTGAAGAACTTTGGAATTGATTTGTGACATGCGAGACATTGACAAAGATTGTTCAGCATGATGTGCCTTCTTCAAAAAAGGTTCTGTGTTCTATAAGCAAAGCAGAATTTCAATAGCTCAAAAGAAATTTGAGATGTACACATTTAGAGAATCCACTCCAAATATTCATATGGACTACTTCTGTTCAACCTATGGTAAAGCATTCCAAGCTCTTATTAGTCTGAGCATTCAGTTAGACTCACCATAACTTGTCTCTAACATTATTAATGTCATTTTCTCCCTCTCTGAGGACAAACAAAAACAACCAAACAACCAACTACTAAATCGGAAGAAATAAGAAAGATGCAAAGTCGTTTATATCATTATAGCAGTTCCAAGCCCACATATTAAAGATAAAGTTACTGATATTTTTTAAAATGTGAAATGTACATAAGACATTGATTCTCTATTTCCTAGAAAAGTTTAACTACTTTAAACAAAAATGATAAGTGAACCCAGATTTCCCCTCAGCCATAAAATATTTTGCAGCCAGATAAAACTCTGGATAGGAATTCAAGGAGGTTATAAGCAGTATCACTTATTTTTTATATTTTAAAAGGTATGTGTATCAAAGTGATATTTTGATAGTTCATCTGAGCTGTGATTTCATTGATGTGGGCAGATCACAACCTAACTATATTTTCTCTTCCTATGCAATTTTTGTTCATACACTTCTAAAAGTCTGCTTGCCTCTATTTGCCTCACTTTTCTCAACTGTAAAGTGAGAATAATAATAGCATCTGTTCATACCAAGTTAGATAATATTTGTAAAATTGCTGAATACATCTGGCACATCATAGGCAATATATAAATGTTTATGCCCTTCTCTTCCACCTTTCCCTGTACCTTCTCTCTTAAATCACCAAGAAGGGTTGTTCTTGGTGTCTTTCTCTAGATGTTATGACATTGTATAAGTACAAATAAAGTAAAAATGATTGTTAATCAGTTGTCTTTTCTCACATGGCATTTTTGGACATCTCCTTTGGATCATACATCTTTCTAATAGCATCCTTTATATATCTTTTGCACGGTTCTTTATTATGCTTTTCAGCATACTCACTACCCCTACCTTGTGCTTCTCCATTATTTTTTGGGTGACATAACTTTAATTCTTTGAAACCTATGGTATTCCATGACTCAGCCATAGAATATCACTGGAACAACCCTGATGTTAAAATAATGAATCATCATTTCAGAAAGAAATTTGGGAACATTAAAAATACTGTGCAATTTCTCAAAGACAATCCATCTCACATATTTCCTATTCAGTTTTGGATCCAATTCATTATCCACTCACAGTTGTCTATATAATGATAGATTCTAAAATATGGGTTATTAATTTGGTTGCTTGCCATGGCTTATACAATAGGCATTTTTTGTTTATTTTAAGAAAGAGTTTGGCTTGGTAATTCAATTCATTCATTTAATGAACATAAGCACCTACTACATGCCAGGCATTGTGTTAAATTCTGGAGATACAAAAAGAGGCAAAAGACAGTCAATTTCTATCCTCAAAGAGCTTGCAATCTAATGGGAAAGAATATGCACATAAATATATACAGTACAAACTTTAATATTCTCATCAAATAAGGTGTGCATATGCATATAGAGATATGTGAGTGACATATAAATGTATGTATGTATAAATGAATAAAAAATCATTTATTAGGCGCTAACTCCATGAAATGAACAATACTAAATTAAGAATGTAGATAAAAATAGAAAAAATGAAATAGTTTTTACTTGTACAGAGTTCCAGTCTAATTGAGGTAAACAAAACATTTAGAAAAATTCATCTGTAGGTCAGATGGAAAGACCAGACAGTTCCAAAGGTGTAGAAATAAAGTAAATGATGGACCCAGGCATCTTTGGCCCTGAGCAATTAGGAGATGGAGAATGAGGTGTTTCAAAAGAAATCACAGCAGTTAAGTAGTTAAGCAGAAGGACAATGGGGCAAGATGTCTGGAAAGAAGAGGAAAAGAAACCAAGAAGATAATAATAAAATAAAAACTATGACAGTGAAGAGAAGGAGTATCTCAAATGACAATGATGAGGATGTATTAGCCTGAGCTATACAGAAGCTAATGGAAAACAATAAGAGCTATAAATGCATTAGGAAAACTGTAAATACTCTGACATTTCTCCCCTAGTGTCAACTAGTTGCACTGTTCATACCATATGTAAATTGGAACTTTGGAAAAATTAAATTGGAATTTGTTTTTTTTTTTAATTTTGAGTTGAAAATTCTTTCTTTCCCTCCCTCCATTATTGAAAAGGCAAGTAATTTGATATAAATTATACATATGCAACTGTGCAAAACATATTTCCATGTAAAAGAGTCAGGTAAGACCAGGGTATGAATTCTACCTCTGACATTTACTATATAGGTCAAGTCATTTTTTCAAGCCCCCCCTTTTATAAATGTATTTAACATTTTATTTTCCCCAGTTATGTGTAGAAACTTTTTATGCTTTTTTTAAAATTTTGAATTGAAAATTCTTTCTCCCCCCCCTCCATCATTGAGAAGGTAAGAAATTTGATATAGGTTATACATGTGCAGCTAAACAAAACATATTTCCATATTAGTCATGGACCAAAAAAAACCAACAAAAAAAAAAGAAAGTTTAAAAATTATGCTTCAATGTGCATTCAGATTCCATCAATTCTTTCTCTGAAGATGGATAGCATTTTTTTTATTACAAATCCTTCAGAATTTTCTTGGATCATTGTATTACTAAGAATAGCTAAGTTATTCGCAGTTGGTAATATTGCTGTTATTGTGTGCAATGTTCTCCTTGTTCTGTACACTCTATGTAGTATCATTCATGTAAGTTTTTCCAGGTTTTTTTGAAACCATACTTCTTGACATTCTTATAGTACAATAGTATTCCATTACAATCATATACCACAACTTAGCCATTCCCCAATTGATGGGCATTCCTTCAATTTACAATTCTTTGCCACCACTAAAAGAGCTGCTATAAATATTTTTGTACAAATAAGTTCTTTTTTTATCTCTGAGATACAAACCTAGTAGTGGTATTGCTGGGTCAAAAAGGTATACATGATTTAATAGTCCTTTGGGTATAGTTATAAATTGCTCTCCAGAATGGTTGGATCAGTTCACAATCCCAACAACAGTATATTAGTGTCTCAATTTTTCCACATCCCTTCCAACACTTGTTCTTTTCCTTTTCTATCATATTACCCATTCTGATCGTGATATGATAATGGTTACAACTCAGAGTATTTCAATTTGCATTTCTCTAATCAATAGTGATTTAGAGCTTTTTAAAGTGACTATAAATAGCTTTCATTACTTCATTTGAAAACTGCCTGTCAAATCTTTTGTCCATTTATCAGTGGGGCAATATCTCTTATTTTTATAAATTTAACTCAGCTCTTTATATGATTGAAAAATGAGTATTTTATTAGAGAAGCTTGCTGTATAATTTTTTCAATCATGATCATTAGTTGTATATTGCCCTATATTCTGTTTTTATGCCTGTTAATCCAATTCTCTCCTTTTGCCCTGTCCATCTTCGAAAGTGTTTTACTTCTGAATATTTCTCTACCAATCTACCCACTCTTCTATCACTTCCCCCCTTTTTTTGTCCCTCTCCCATCTTACTTTCCTATTGGGCAAAATAGATAGCCATATCAACCTGGGAATATCTGTTATTCCCTCTTTGAGCCAATTGTTTGGAGAATAAGATTCAAGCATTTTCCTGCTTAGCTCTCTGATCTTCCCCTTCACTATAAAATCTCTTTTGAGCCTCTTTTATGTGAGATAATTTACCCTATTCTACCTCTCCTTCTCTCCTTCTTGCAGTGCATTCCTCTTTTTCACCCCTTAATTTTATTTTTTTAGATCTCATTCCATAATATTCAACTCACATCATGTCCTCTGTGTATACATATTTCTTCTGAGTACCCTAACAATGAAAAAGTTCTTAGAAGTTACAAATATCATCTTCTCATGTAAAATGCAAATAGTTAATTGAATCCTTTATGAATCCATTATTGAATCCCTTTGATTTCTCTTTTCTGTTTTTCTTTTTGTGCTTCTCTTTAGTATTGTATTTGAAAATCAGATTTTCTATTCAATCTTGCTCTTTTCATCAAGAATACTTGAAAGTCTCCTATTTCAACGAATATTCATTTTTTTCTCCTGCAGAATTATATTCAGTTTTGCTAGGAAGGTGATCCTTGGTTGTAATCCTAGCTCTTTTGCCCTCCTAAATATCATATTTCAGGCCCTCAGATTATTTAATGTTGAAGCTGCTAAATCCTATGTTAGCCTAAACTGTGGTTCCATCATATATGAATTATTTCTTTCTGGATGCTTGCAATATTTTCTCTTTGACCTGGAAGTTTTAATTTTGGGATCTTTTTCAAGAAATGATCAGTGGATTCTTTTAATTTCTATTTTATTCTCCAGATCTGAAATATCAGGGAAATTTTCTATGATAATTTCTTGGAAGATGATGCCTAGGCTCATTCTTTGATTATAATATTTAGGTAATTCAATAATTTTAAAACTATGTCCCCTCAATCTATTTTCCAGGTCAGACATTTTTTCCAGTAAGATATCTCACATTTTCTCTTATTTTTTTTTCATTTTAAAAATTTTATTTCATTGTTTATTGATGTTTTGAGGAGTTGTTAGCTTTCACTTGCCAAATCAAATTTTTAAAGTATTATTTATTTACTTCAGTGAGCTTTTGTAGATCTAGTTCCATTTAATCAATTCCACTTTTTAAGAAATTTTTGTTTTGTTTTGTTTTTTTCCAGTGAATTTGTGTATTTCTTTTTCTATTTGGCCTATTTTGTTTTTTAAATTCTTATTTTCTTCAATATTTTTGTATCTTCTTTACCTAGTTGTTTACTCTTTTTTCATGATTTTCTTGCATTATTCTCATTTCTCTTTTATTTTTCCCCTCTACTTTCTTATTTGACTTTTAAGATCATTTTTTAGCTGTTCTAGGAATTAGGCGGGGCAATGGGCTGACAATATTAGATCAATTTACATTTTTTTTTGAGGCCTTGGATGTAGCAGTTTTAATTTTGTTATCTTCTTCTGAGTTTGTGTTTTGATCTCTGTCACAATAGTAACTTTGCATAGTCAGTTCTTTTTATTGTTTTTGTTGTTGACTCATTTTTCCAGCCTAATTTTTTTACTTTTAACTTTATTTTAAACTTGGGCTTTGTTCCCAGGATGGATAGTGCACTGTCTAAAATTTCATATTTTGGGTGCAACTGTTTTCAGAACTAGTTCTGGGGTATATAAGTTTTTATTTCTTCCAAGATAATATGCTCTACAGACAGGTATTCTCCTAGCCTGTGCTCTTGACTGTGAAGGATCATAAATATTCTTTTCCACTCTGAAACTGTAATCAGTTTCACTCCCTATGTTCCTAAGCTGTGGTCTGAAAGTGCTTTTTCTTGCCTCAGGACTGCCATTCAGGGCTGAATATGGGCAATACAATAGAATCCTGCCCCCAGTACCAGCAAAAGGATCTATGTAATCTCCTTCTGATCAGTTGTCTGATCCCTTTATTATCTATGGTCTGAGAGCTCCAGAAGATGCCAGTACTGCTGCTGATTCAGTTGTCTCCAAGTTCTGTTGCTGGTTTTCTGGGACTCAGCCTACTTTGGTGGAACTGCACTTTGTTTTCACCCTAGTGCAACTTACCTTTCCTGCCAAACTTCTCAAGTTGTCTTGGGCTTATCCTTTTGGTTTGGGTTTTTGTGTTTCTTTCTCTCTGCTGATCTGGCATTCATTTTGAGGCATTGGGGGATTTGAGTTTAGACCAATCCCTGCCTTTTCCCCACCATCTTAGCTCTACACCCTCCTCTTGTCAGGTTAATTAATGTATCTGAGCTCCAGTTTCTTCAAATAGAAAATAGAAATAATGATCTTTATGGTATCTACTTCACAAAGTAATTAGGATTTTGAAATGGAATATTTGTAAAGTGTTTTGTAAATCTTAGAGCACTATGTAATGTCAGATATTATTGTTATTCATACTACAGTGATTGTTCTAATATGACATAATCCTGTTCTAGATACCCTCCTGTTCCTTTTGTTAGGAATAAACCTGTCCAAAAATAGGACAGACTTATTCTGAGGTAGTAAGTTAGTCTTTACTAAAATACTACAAGTGAAGGATAGATGACCACTTGCCAAAGATATTGTAGAAGGGTTTTGTGCATCAGTGAGACATGTGTGTTACTTTTGTTTTGGTTTTTTTTTTATATTCAGTTTAATCTCAGAGCAACTTTCAGCTAAAAGCTCAAGAGACACTTGGAAACTTCTTATTTCAGCTTCAATACTTAGTTTGAAGTCATGGAATAAAATGCCTACTAATTATTTCTGACAGTAATTTAAGTATGCACTCTCTAAGAGAAAATGAGAATGAAGAGTGATAGCATAAAATATTTGGGAATCTATTTGCCAAGACAATGTCAGAAACTATACGAACTAAATTACAAAACACTTTCCACACAAATAAAATCAGACCTAGTCAATTGGAAAAACATTAAGTGCTCATGGGTAGGCCGAGCAAATATAATAAAAATGACAATACTACCCAAACTTATTTATTTAGCGCCACACCAATCAAACTCCCAAGAAATTATTTTACAGACCTAGAAAAAATAGTAGCAAAGTTCATTTGGAAGAACAAAAGGTCAAGAATTTCAAGGGAATTAATGAAAAAAAAGACAAATGAAGGTGGCCTTGCTGTACCAGATCTAAAACTATCTTATAAAGCAGCGGTCTTCAAAACCATTTGGTACTGGCTGAGAAATAGAGCAGTCGATCAGTGGCATAGGATAGGATATCAGGACAAGCTAAGTAATAATGTTAGCAATTTAGTGTTTGATAAACCCAAGGACCCCAACTTTTGGGATAAGTACTCACTATTCGGCAAAAACTGCTGGGAAAATTGGAAACTAGTGTGGAAGAAATTAAGGCTGGACCCATACCTAACACTGCACACCAAGATAAGATCTAAATGGGTTCATGATCTAGATATAAAGAGTGATATTATAACCAAATTAGAAGAACATAGGATAGTTTACCTCTCAGACCTGTGGAGATGGAATAAATTTATGTCCAAAGAAGATCTGGAACTCTTAATTGAACACCAGATAGATAATTTTGATTATATTAAGTTAAAAAGTTTCTGTACAAACAAAACTAATGCAGACAAGATTAGGAGGGAAGCATCAAATTGGGAAATCATCTTTACATTTAAGGGTTCTGATAAAGGTCTCATCTCTAAGATATATAGAGAATTGTCTCATATTTATAAGAATTCAAGCCATCCTCCAATTGATAAATGGTCAAAGGATATGAACAGACAATTTTCAGATGAGGAAATTAAAACTATTTATAATCATATGAAAAGGTGCTCCAAATCACTATTGATCAGAGAAATGCAAATTAAGACAACTCTGAGGTACCACTACACACCTGTCAGATTGGCTAAAATGACAGGAAAAGTTAATGATGAATGTTGGAGGGGATGTGGGAAGACTGGGACACATCCATTGTTGGTGGAGCTGTGAACGGATCCAGCCATTCTGAAGAGCAATTTGGAGCTATGCTCAAAAAGTTACCCTTTGACCCAGCAGTGTTTCTATTGGGCTTATATCCCAAAGAAATCATAAGAGAAGGAAAGGGCCCCACATGTGCAAGAATGTTTGTGGCAGCTCTTTTTGTAGTGGCTAGAAACTGGAAACTGAATGGATGCCCATCAATTGGAGAGTGGCTGAATAAATTATGGTATATGAATGTTATGGAATATTATTGTTCTGTGAGAAACGACCAGCAGGACGATTTCAGAGAGGCCTGGAGAGACTTCCATAAACTGATGCTGAGTGAAATGAGCAGAACCAGGAGATCATTATATACAGCAACAACAATACTATATGAGGATCAGTTCTAATGGACATCACTCTCTTCAACAATGAAATGCTTCAAACCAGTTCCAATTGTTCGGTGAAGAGAGCCATATACACCCAGAAAGAGGGATGTGAAATGTGGACCACAACATAACATTTTCATGTTCTCTATTGAGGTTTGCTTGCATTGTATTTCCTTTATCAGATTATTCTTTCTTGTAGATATGATTTCTCCTGCACAAAAAAATGATGCAATAACTATACATATATTCGATTTCTTAAGTATTCTAACATAATTATCATGTAGTGGATATCCTGCCATCTAGGGGAGGGGTGGGGATTAGGGGGGAAAAATTTGTAACAAAAAGCTTTGTAAGGGTTAATGTTTAGGAATTACTCATACATATGTTTTGCAAATAAAAAGCATTAATAAAAAAAAAAGATTATGGTACCATGCAGACTAGTATAGGAAATGATCAATACCAGTCCCTGATGCAAGAAATGGTAAATAAAGTAGTGATAGAATTCTTACTTGTTTAGACTGCCCCACTGATTGATATAAATCCAGAAATATGGACATTTTCATATATAAATGAATATGGCTACTTCTGATATTTCAGGTGATTCATGAATTATCTATATGGAGGCATCCTCCACAAGTACAAAACTCAGTCCTTTTTATCTTGTACAATTTTTATTTTTCCATAAATGTTCCTTAGAAAATTAACTTGACGTGCTAAAAACCATCCTTTTTATACTCACCAAGACACAAGGTGCTTGGGGAGATTCAGAATTTAAAGAAGACATTTTCATTATCCTCCTGGAATTTACAGGCTTATGGGGGTGTGAAACACAAAAACCACAGTATAAAATTATTCAGAGGGGGTGCATTGAAAAGGCACAAATAGAAGTTTGTGTGATGTTCAAGAAGGGAAAAGGTCTTTAATTACTAAAGGGGATAAGAAGAGGCAATATTTGAGTTTAATTTGAAGAATAGTTAGAAATTCAAATTGGAACAAAAAAGAAGTGAGGCCATTCTGGGCATAGAAAACAGGATTAGCAAAGCCATGGGGTAGGATAATGTAGAACTCATATTGGTCTGAAAAGCATATTGTATGTATGGGAATGGCAAATAGTTCAACTGGTTAGATGAAGCAACACATTCACATAAGAATAAAATGAGGAGGAAAAACTGTTAAATTGGATGTCACCAGATTATAAGTGGCTTTGAAAGCATTTGAATCTCATTCATTCGGTAGAGAAAATGGATCAAAATCTAAAGAATTTGATCAGAGCAAAATGATCAGAATTATTTATAAGAAAAATTAATCTTGTGGTGATATGAAGAATAGATTAAAAAGAGGACAGAGACAGGAAAATCTTTTCAGAAGGGAATTTAACAGATTTTAATGGCAATATTTCTTGAGTACAAGACATTTTGTACCAGATCCTATGCCTCAGATTTAATATATTATCATAGTAATATGATATTTCCACCCCTTACATATGAATCTTGGAATCACAATCTCAGTATTGAAAGGAACTTCAAAGATCATCTGTCCAACCTAAATCTGAATAGGAATAACTAAGAATAAATTTAGCTCTATTAAAAAATATATATATATTAAGGAGCAGCTAGGTGTTGAAATGGATAGAACAGCCCTGAAGTCAGGAGAACCTGAGTTCAAATCTGGTCTCACACATTTAATACCTCCTAGCTGTGTGACCCTGGGTGGGTCACTTAACTCCAATTGCCTCAGCAGAAAAAAGTATTAAAAATGAAAACAATAATATTAACAACAACACAACAAATTATATTTATTTTGCAATTATTTATAATCAAATAAATTAGTTTAATACTATAAAATATCATAACAATTCAATTCAATCCTAGTACTTTCTCATCTAGAGTATGATGTAATCATACTCTACACATTATAGGCTCTAACTTTGATCACATAGTCACAGATCCATGTGTATTTATAGGAATTATTAGCATCTAAAAAGTTATTTATATCAACATCATCTCCAACAAGTGGTCATCTAGCTTTTGCTTAAACACTTTCATTGACAGAAAATATGCCATCATAAGAGCTATTCCGTTCTTTTTTTAATAGCCCCAATTATAAGAATATTTTTGCTTAAGTTAAACAAATTATGGAATACTTCAAAAGCTGGGGAGAGGAATTTTTATTTTAATTCATAGACAATAGTTGCATGAAGATATGTTCTGTTTTGACTCTTCAATCATGTCCAAAAAAAAGTAACCTTTTACCCCATATTGTTACCCCCTCAAAAAAAAAAAAAACACAACAGTGCAACAAAAATATGAACTACAATGATTGAAAGTAATAGTACACTTAGAAAACAATTTAGAATTATGCAAATACATTAACTAAAATTACCATACCCTTTGAACCAGAGACTCCATTATTGAGTTTATACCTTAAAGATATAAAGGCTCCTAAGGGAGCCATAGAAAAGAAGAAAATTTCTTGTACACTAAACTTCTTACAGCAGCACATTTTTATTATAAGAGACAAAAAATTGTAAATAAAATATATGTTCATCAATCAGAGAATGGCTTAACAGTAGCATTTTATTAACATGCAGTAAGATATAGTGTGTAATATAAATACAGAAAAACATGGAAATATGTACATGAATTGATCCAAAGAAATAAGCAGAGTCGAGAAAATAATACACACACAATAATTACAGCACTGAAAATAAAAAGTACAATTATATACCAAAAGAAAAAAGTCAAAAGGAAATGCAACAGAATTTTGAAGGCAAGAATGACTTGTACAGATATGAGAGGACACTCCTTTGTAGAGTTGGAAGACCCACAGGCATTTCACATTGCACATGTTTTCAGACTTTTTTCAATATATTGATCAGTTGTGCTGATTTTTTTTTTCTTCTCTGAAAATAATGCCATTTTTGTTATATGGAATAGATGACTATAAAATGGAGGGGAATGGATGCTTCATGTGAGAAAGAGAATATATCAATAAAATTTCATTTTTTAAAAAATGATAATTCTAATATACTTGTGATGGAAAAAGTCATCCACATCCAGAAAGAGATTCATGGAGACTGAATGTGGATCAAAGCATAATATTTTCACCTTGCTTGTTGTTGTTTGTTTACTTCTTGTTATTTATTTTTCTTGTGGTTTTTTCCCTTTTGATCTGATTTGCCTTGAACGGTATGATAAATATGGAAATATGTTGAGAAAAATTGCACATGTTTAATCTATATCATATTCCTTGCTTTCTTGGAGAAAGGGGAGGAAGGGAGAAAAAATTGGAACACAAGTTTTTGCAAGAGTTAATGTTGAAAACTATTTTTGCATATATTTAGAAAAATAAAAATTATTAAAAGAAAATGATAGTATAGTTTTTTAAACTTACTGTTGGAATTGTCTCCAGAGAAGGTAAGAGAGCGTATTTGAGGGAGAGACATGTGGCATCTTGTATCAAGTAAATCAAACCATGACCACTAGCCCTTGACTACCACCTCCTTACAGAGCTCAAAGGACATAGCCCAGGACTTTGAACTGAATAGTATTAGAGATAGCAGTATTTTTTGGATCCTTTTTCCTGCTTCTGTTCTGGACCACAATCATTAAGGGGGAAAATCTCTGTAAAAAAGGTTTCACTTCTCTTACCACTATACACACCAACTGTTGGAAAAACTGCTACTAATGTGAAGATAAATCCAAGATCTCTAGGAGTGACAGCTCCTCCCAGATCATCAGTCCTTCTAACTCAGGTGTTTCAACCATCCTCACAAGAAGCAAGCCCTATAGAGATGTGGCCTAGAAACTGTTCCTAAAGATACTTTAACTAAAATGATTGAAGATCCAGAAAAGAATGTTTCTGCTAACAGAGTACTTTGGAACTGACAAAATGGTTCAACATCAGAAAGGAATACGATTTTATTGGTGGAGATGCTATTATTAATGGCACATTATCATTTGCTTCATTAATGCATCCTAAGAATCACAGGAACTTTTCATTTGACTTGCTCCTGAAATCTTCTATAACCACTTTTCTCTTGGAGAATGGCTCATGGTCTTATAGATTTGTGTCATTTCCCTATAGACTTTGGATGTAAAACAAATAAGAGATGTTTGATAAAGATTTTATTCTAGTGTACTTCTTTTCTTCCTCTGTCTATATTGATTTTACTCATGCAAAAGCTTTTAAATTTTATGGAATCAAAATGCATCTTTCCCCATTGGAATGCACTTACCTTGAGGGCAGTGGTTATCTTGATTTTGTATGTGTAGCTTCCCAGCGTTAATACAGTGCTTTATACATCATAAGTGTTTAATAAATCCATTTCTATTCTTCAACACAGACAGACTTAGATTTCTTCTTTGAACCAAATCAGGCAACTTCCTATATTGTGTTCAAATTTCTAGAACTGGCAGGTATCTACTGCTTTTTTTCCTGGAAAGGTTAAAGAAAACTTCAAACTATCCAAGAAGCAAATGGTTGATTTGGGGAGGGGGAGCAAGGGGGTGGGGGGGGGGGAGGGGGGAGGGAAGACAAGGCTGGAATAAATCAATCCTATGTGAAGTAAACAAAATCCTCTTCCACCACTTTTTAGATATTCTTTCTTACTTAAATGAGTATATTAAGAAAGTGTGTGCTCTAGTCTGATTAATAGCTATAAAATTGCCTAAATGACATTCAGTGGTAACAGCTGTCTATAATGCAGGAAAAAAGAAATCCCCTTCCTTGCTTTTCTTTTTTTTTAAGGAACTTATTCATTCCTCTTTAATATATCATTGAAAATGGTATGTGTTTCAGTAGCCAATGTTAACTATTCTCAATTGTGCATTATATGTAGGTCTCTCTCTAAACTCCTCATGATTCTTATGTGTTCTATCAGTACCCTGAAGTATTTCTGCCCTGGAGCTCTATTCTTCTCATTCTTGACTCCCTCCCCAAGATAACCATTTGAGGAAGGACATATCTCTACTATTCCTCTTTTCCCTCACTATTGCTTTCCAATATCCTAATATATATTGTTTTCCCCTATCTGTCTGTATTCTACATTCACTAAATGTTTGATTTGTATACCTCCATGGATGACAAACATTTTTTTGGGCAAAAAGAGGTCACAAGTGGAAAAAAGTTAAGAAGTGCTAGGCAACCTTCAAAGATTAAAAATTAAAGAGAAAATGCCAATCTGTATTAGAAGAAGAAATTTCCTCACCCAGGAAAAGCAGGTCAGTCCTTATCATTATTATATGAAAATAATAATTAGGTTTTATTTCATTTTAAGTCAATCCCACTCCTAGCACAGAGCTCTAAATACAGTAAGAGATGAATTAATGTTGAAGTGAGATTTTTCTTGGTCTTGGATTTCCCTTAAAGTCATTTCCATTTTCAATAGTCCGATTCCTTTGATTAGACTTGATAACCTTATTTTCATTTCTCTGATTCTAATTCTTCAGGACTTCTGCCATTTCTCTTTTTAGTCCCATTATTCTACTTATCCTAAAGACTTGAGCAGGGGTGTCAGACAAGTCCACATAGTTGAGAAGGAAAATCAGAGATTATGTTTTCTGTCCACTGAAATGTATGCTCAGGGCAAGGCTGCAGGAACAAATAGCAAATTCTTTTGCTAATCACTTTGACATTGCCATTCATCATCATGACTGGACTCCCAATTAAGTTGCATTTTGGTGTTGATGTCCTTGAAATATGTAACTCCATAAGCATTCCATTGTGATGAAAACTCTTATGATGAAAACAGAGAAAACACTGTATCTATCGCAGAGAGGCCACAGCAGACTTTCTGGCAATCCCTAAATTGGAAAAAGAAAAAAAGAAAGAAAGAAAAAGAATGGGTAATTCAATATAATTCAACCAAAATCTGTGTAATATGCATGAGAGAATAACAAGACTTGACACAAAGGTCTTACTGTCAGCATTATTCAATCCATTTTATAATTCCTAAAGACTTGTATAGCCAGTGCCTACCATAGTGTTTGCTTTACAATAGATACTAAATAATTATTTGTTGATTAATTGAAAACACCATTAATGTTTCCTGGTAGTCCTAATCAAGCAAGCAAGTATTTATTAATTATTTACTATGTGCTAGGTATTATGCTAAGCATGAGATGAAAATACAAAAGTGAGACAACTCTTATCCTTGACTCATACCGATCTTAGCTATTAGATGACTGAGTTTTACAAAACTTTATCACGTGAGCTTTTCTTGAAACAACTAGAACATATAGGATAGGAGTTCTCTTGTGTCATGGACCCCTTTTTGGCAAAATGGTGGAGACTATGGACTCCTCACAATGATTTGTTTTGTTTTTAATCCATAAGTGAAGAAAATTTCATTCACAGGTTAGTGGAGAAAAATGCAATTGCTTTCCTATCCAAGGTAACAGACCCCAGGTAAAGAATCCCTGATCTAGACCTTGGGTGTCTTCTGTGTCTCAGTGACAGGTAGCAGCTAAATATAATGTACTTATGATTTCTATTCATTGTCTGTGTAGCTTCTAGGAGTGAATGCCTCTACTGGCTTCTTGCTTGGGTCATAACTGGCATGGCTCTGCCTGACACTGTCATGTACTGATTTATCATATCTCTGATACAGAAGGGAATGAGGATGGGGAAAGAGTATACCACATTCAAATGGCATTTTGAAAAGGGATCAGTGAGTACCACCAATTGTTGCAGATCCTCCATTCTAGTTTCAAACTTCTCCTCAGCACTAAATATAAAAACTCTCCCATCTGTCCCTTTTGTTGCCCATAGCTAAATTGTACTGTCTGTCCCCAGGGATTGCTTATCTCAGATGATCCCTTAGGCAGATTTCCACTCCCATTCCTTCATGGAAGCAGCCATGGCTAGAGCAGAATAACCTCTGGGTTTCAGATCCTTCAACCAAAGCCTTTAAGAAGGCACAGCTACAGAGAGGGTGAAACTTGGACTCATAAGACTCTGCATGATTAATATCCTGACTGCCCTCCTAAAACAAAACCCTTTGACAATCTGCCATCAGATACCTTTCAGAGGAGCAAGGCTCTGCAGTACTTCTTACAGACACAGTGAATGCAGCCCTGAGTCCCTCTCCAGCAGCAGCTTTTGTTTTCAGCCCTTCTTTTTTCAATGGTTGTCATGGAATCAGTTGATTATCATATGAAAAGCTTGTACGTGCACACAACCCTCTTCCCGCCTGTCTCTATAATCCCACCTCCCCACAAAAAGCCTGTTGCTAATGCCTCAATCTTTCATTTTCAAGGAAAGGAGGGTGGGACAAGGGAGCCCCAATAGAATTATGGGTGAGAAAAAGGGGGGGCTTTTCTATTTCCACCTTTTGGAAATATAGCTTTGCTTTAAAAAAAAAAAAAAAGTCTTATTTTCATTATTTTTTTTTCTTCCAGCCATTTCTTCCTCCAGCTCATGGCAGCTGTAGCCTCACTCTCAAATACAACTGATGTATTCAACAGAGTTCATGTTAATTGCCTCATGAGTCAGAGGATAGACATGTGTTCTTCTTATTTAAGGTCCCCTGCAATAGGCTTTTTCTTAATTTTGTGTTAGGGTTTCAACGATCAATTCCCACACTCTTAAAAGCAAAAACATCAGAGAATGACAAAGTGATTTTCTTTAAATGCCTTTATTTTGGCATTAAAATGGCTGTAGACATTTTGAGAGAAACAATGATCTTGTCAGTCCCCTGGCCTGAGACTCCTAGAAAAAAAATGGGGCATTCTGATTCTTTCTATAACTGACTTATGGCATATCAACAAGACATTTCTTTGGCCCCATTTGACTCCATAGCAAATTGATATATTGTTTTTAAGTGTAAAAATAAATTTCTCCAAGTCTAAAGTATATACATTGAATATGGGCTACATAAGATTCCAGTATACTAAGAAGTGGTTAGAAAGAAAAAAAAATAAAAATAAAAATAAAAAGCCTGCTGAACAATAGGGGGAAAAGACCATGGAAACTCATTTCAATAAAGCATTTCATCATTGCATGAGGGAGATCAAGTGATACATTTTGACATGTGCCTTCCAAAGCACATGGGGCAGGAGAGAATACATTGTTACTGAGGAGAACTGGTAAAAGTTGATAAAAAAAAAAAAAAAATACTTAGTAGCCTGCATTTCTATCCTGGCTCTTACTTACTAGCCCTGTGACCTTGAGCAAGTCACTTAATTATAATTCCTCTCATTTCTATAGTTCTTTGACCCTATACAAAGTGCTTTTTTTCATAGTTCTGCCATGAGATGATGAATACAAGAATTAGCATCTTCATTACACAGATGAGGAAATTGAGTTTCAGTAAGATGACCCAATTTGCCCACAGTCACAGAACTAGTAACTGTAAGAATTGGGACTCAAATCCTGGGCTTCTGATTCTGCACAAAGTACAATTTCACACTGTATCATAAGGGTTAATTTATCTCAATCTATTTCCTCTATAAAATAAAGAGGTTGGATTATGTCATCTCTAAAGTGACTTCAAACTCCAAAATTTGATGATTCTATTGACAAGTAACTTCTAGGAAGCTTTTCAATTTAATCCCTTCCTCAAAAAATATATAACTGGCACTTGATAGTTATTATTGGTCATCCTTCATTTTTGAAGGAATGAGTGATGTCTTGACCTACCGGTGGATTGGATTTAAGTTAGGATGGTGCAAATAGTCAGCCTCGAGTTCTTTCTAATTCATCCAAGTCCAGTGGTAGGACAAAATCAATAGCCTGGAATGCAGTGGATAACCATGGTGTCTTCAATGTCTAACCAAGCTCTAAATGCTCCACAATGCCTGATTTCAGCTGCCCATTAGCACAAATTGTTAATATCCATCATTTTGTCAAAAGTCTTCATATGCTTGGGACAGACATTATCCTAATTCACCAAGAGATTTAAAATCTGTTGACTACCTTCAATTTGCTTTAATCTGTCTGCTGAGATGGTTTGCCAAGGAGTAGCCACTGCTTATGCTATAATTTCTTGGAGTCATAGCTGAGACAACCCTTGATAGTAGGAGCTTCAGAACAGAAGAAACAGCCTGGAACAATAATTATATTTGGAATCACAAAACCTGGGTTCAAATCCCTGGTTTTACACTTAATCCTTGTGTGATTTTGGTACTTACCCTCTCTGGATCTCAGATTCCTTACCTATAAAATAAAAAAGTTGGATCAAAGCACAGCTAAGGTGTTTTTCACTCTGAATCTGTGATATGATAAACTTCTTGCATCAATAATGAGTTGGATTTAATGATAGAAATCACAATATTCTTTTCTCTAATTCTATATCTTGTAACTATATCTTAAATAACTATATCTTTCTATGTTACAGGTAACTTTATTTACTTCTAATGCATAACATACCTAAATCTCATCAATCTTAAAGACCTAAAAGTGTCTCATGACAGAGTCTGGAAAACCAGATTTATTTTCTGGAAATACCAAAATTATCATCATACAACTCTTAAAAGTAATCAGTTCCTAGATTATCAGTTTCTAGGATAAGAGCCTCATAGATCTAGAGATATTGAAGGCATAAAGGGCCATCTCATTCAATTTTACAGGAGAGAAAACTGAGACCCAGGGAGGTTAGGTGTCAAAATATTTTTAAGAAAATTCTGGAAAGCCATAATCTCCCTAAGATTGAGCAAATTATCTTGGGTAAACTAGGTTTAAATTTTCATTCATTTCTAGCTAGCTTCCCTATATTTTAAAACTATCCATTACCTTTGTGGTCTTGGGCAAGCAAATTTGCTTCTTTCAGTTTCTTTTTTTTTTTTTTTTTTCATTTGTAAAGTGAGAAGGGAAGGAGAAAGATTTATTAGATAACCTCCAAAATCCCTTTATATTTCTTATATACCCCTCATACCCCCAGGATCCTTTGGCATGAAATAAATATGTTAAAGATGGCATAGGGACTGACTCTTTGATTTAATGAGTATAAGGAACTCACAGTGAAGCAACTCTCTTAGTTTAGATAAACACACACACACACACACACACACAAAATAGTCTTTGAACTGGAAAAATTCAGTATAACTTGAGAAGTTTACAATTGACTAAAATCCCATCATACACACCCCACCCTCAACAAGCAGGTATGTGCAAAGGGTGATACAAAATGAAGGGAACAGACCAATTAATGAAGAAATGATTGGGCAAATAACAAATCTGTGCCTAGCATTCAAGACCTTCTACAATTTGACTCCAAATTTATTTCATATTACTACCCTTAATACAAATGCTCATTTAACCATTTTTTGTCATCATCTGACATTGGCCCAATCATCTCTAAGGCCAAAAATATATTTCTTCCACAACTGTCTGTTGAAATTCTTCTCTTAAGCAAAGAGCTATAAGTGAAAAGCAAGACATACATTCTCATACATGGCCAATGTACCAATTTGTTTTGCTTAACTGTACTTAGTTATTATAAGGTGAGAAGCTTCTTGGTGGTAGAAGGAATGAGTTAGTAGATATTTAGAAGATAAGGACAGCTATGATTTCTTTGATTTAGGGAACTCCCAGATAATGAAATTCCTTCTTCCAATACATACAAGTATGTTTTCTGAAATTTATACTCATAAGAAATTACCTAAGACACTGGAAAGCTAAATGACTTGCCCAGGTCCTGCAATGTATATCAGAAGTGAGAATTGAACCCAGATCTTTCTGGATCTGAGATCAACATAATATGCATTTCATATCAATGCCTCTCAACAATAAATGGATGTTGGTAGTTTTTTGAAATGAAAAAAAAAACTATAAAGGAAAAAAGCATCAATAATATATTTTTTAAAATTCAAAGAAGAAAAGAACAACAAGATCATTTTATTGTCCCTTTGTTGAACTTAATATATACTTCAAAATAAACACCAAAATACATGGTTTCTTATGCTTCTTTTTGTTCTTTATATATCAAAATACTTGTACTTTATGATTATTAAATTCATAACAAAAACTTAAACTTCCTCTTTCTTTAATCTCCTATTCAGAATTTACTCCTATAAAGCTTTACCTGATCTCCCCTAAATGAAAATTATTCATCTCTTGTCCTCTTCAAAGTTATCATCTTACTTTGTCTATGGTTCTCCTTAAGGCTTATTTTATTCTACCTTATATCATATAATTCAATTTTATTCAACAAACATTAATGAAGTACCTATTGTATACTGAGCACTTTGCCAAGTATTGGAATTAAGAAAAGCATAGATGAAGCATATTTTGGTTTTATTTTTGTATGTATGCTTCCTTTGCATGTAACATATATGCAATAAATGTTGGCCCAATTGAATTGGATCTAGAAGCACAGAGGCTTTAAAGTCACCAAGACATTCATTCAATTTCCAAAATGTCCCGCAGCAATGAGGTGTTGATTCTACTCATATAAATCTGGCATAAGGAATCTATATGGTAAACCCTTCTCTTTGGTCAGCTTGTTACCATTCTACTGGGTTAGAAACAGATGTTAGCATGTCTATGTGACTTTTAAAATTAACCAATCAAGAATTGGCCTCTATGTGCTTATGATTTTCCTTTAAGTAAGCATCTGGGGCAAAGATGTTATAGGAAGAGATTTCATGTCAGTTGTATGGTATCTTACTGCCATCACAATCACTACACAGAGAGAAATTAATAGGAAACACAGCCTTGCAAATATGAAAGATCTCCATATATGAGCCAAGAAATCTGAATTTATTATCCTAAAAGCAACATGCAAAGACAGGCTTAAACTCCATTCCTGGGCACATCATTATTTTGAATATCACCTGACTCATAATGAGAGACTTGCATTTTGATGGCCCTAGTTCCACAACCATATATAGGTATTTCATAATGTTTACCGAAAAATTGGGGAGAGTGACTCACTGTTGATCAAATATCATTTACTTCTAATTACCTCTAAGCCCTGATACTAGCTTCAAGACCATTACTCCCAAAAAAACTCATTTATCTAGTCAGATTATCACAGCTCAAAGGAATCAATTTTGTGAACATTGTTTATTCTAAATTTAAATAATTGTTCTTCATCCTTTGTTTTCAAGAGGATGGATGACATCATGAGGAGATGTCCTGACTTGTGTGTGAATCTGATTTAAATGAGGCAGAATCATCTGCAAAGTCAAGCTTCCCCCATTGAAGTCCAGTGATAAAACAAAAGTCAAGACTATTGGCAATGATACAAAATGCCCTGGGTGATATTAGTATCTTCTATATCTGACCAAGTTCTAAGTGCTCCAAAGAGCCTGCTTCATTGCCTTCATGGCCATTGGAACAAATTGTTCTCACCCCACCATATTACTGGGGAAGTCTTCACATGCTTGGGGTGGACATCCACCTAAACCATGAAGAGCTTTGAGTTATCCTCAATCTGGCTGTCTGCTGAAATAGTTTAGGAGTATAGCTACTCAGCATGCTACAGCTTCTTCCACTCATAGATGAGAACTGAGTGAAGAATGGGCACCAAAGGTAGAAGAGCAGCTCTGAAAAGGATTCTCAGTAAACCCTCACACCAAAGGTGTACCCCATATACCCCTAATCTTGAAGAGTCCTAAATAAAGAAGAAAATAGGAACACTCCTAACTTGATGTTCACACATGGCATATAGAAAAATATCCTTTGATAAATCATACACAGTAAATGACTGGATTTTGGACGATAAAGAAATCTTTGTGGATTTCTAATCCAAACCATATCTGAACAAAACTTTTCCACTGGAGCTGTAATTAGTAACAGGCCCATGATCACCAAGGGCAGTGAGTATATGCTATGTTCACTTGGGAGGGGCACTGGGAAGGGATAAGGAAGTATAATTCAAGATAAGGACATCACAGCATGTACCAGGTAGACAATGGAAAGTATATGTTCAGGGGATAACATTGTTAGTACCCTCTAAATTACTCAATCTACAGCAAAACCCCATTTATCTTATCCTAGTTACAGCTCTACTCTCTATAATACCTCTGCTAAATGGTCATATTGTCTTATTTTAACACCTCCAACTTTCAAAAGAGACACCCACTGCCTCCTGAGGCAATTTATTCCACTTTTGGATAGTTCTAATTGTCAAGAAACTTTTCCTTACACAAAACCCACTTTCAATCTCTAACCATTGCTTCTAGTGCTGCCCTTAGGGGCCAAACAGAACAAATCAAATCCTTCTCCCAAATGACAACATCTCAATATATGAATTTAGCTACTATGACAGATCAAGTCAAAAAGTACTTATTAAGTACTTACTATATGTCAGGCGCCATGCTGAGTGCTAAGGATAGAAGAAAGGCAAAAAGAGTCCGTGATCTCATATAGTTTAATGGGGGACACAGCATATAAACAACTACATACAAACAAAATATACAAGATAAATTGAAGGTAATCTCATAGGGAAGATCCAAGCATTAAGGGGGATCAAGAAAAACTTCTTATAAAAGCTAAGAGTTTTCCTGAGACTTGAGACTTAATATCTCTTCTAAGTCAGCCATTCTCTAAGTTAAATTTCCTACTTTCCTTCATATATAGAAGTTTTCATTTTAAAAGATATTTCTAATTTCTATTTTTTTATTAAAGTACTTACTGTGTGAGGCATTGTGGGAGAGTACAAAAGAATTGTAAGACATGATGATTCCTCCCATCAAAGAGTTCATATTCTTGTTGGGAAGACATGTGCAACATTAGCATAAAAAGTACCAACATTTTTTCCACACAACTATAGTGTATAGAGAGTCAGTCTTATATTTGAAACAATCTAGGCTCTAGTATCATTTCTTTTACATATTAGCTACGTATTCCTGATCTACTTATTTAATTCTCAATGTTCTATACAACCATCTAAGATTATAATCTCCAATATTCTTTAATCATCATTCTCCAATCAAATTTCCTCACCAACTTCCTACATTGATGAAATTATAAATTCTGACATATGTGTATATGTGGATAGATGAAGAGATAGATAGAAATGTTTTTATATTTATAGATAGAGATATAGATATATGACATAGATGATAAGAATAAGAAGAATTCAGAGGAGTGAATATAAGGTTTAATTTATCAAAAAAATCTTCAGAGAGGAAGTTTGGCTAAGTTGAATCTAGAATATTTAGCAAGAAGAGGGAAGGAAGAAAGTGAGAAAGGAAGGAAAGAATTGAAGAAAGATTCTCCTTGGTGATGAAAACTATAAGTTTTTCCATAAAACAGCATAAATGGAATAGGTAACCCTCAAAACCTCAATTTGATTTTTATTTACAAGATATCATTCTTAAATATTGCCTTGTAGCTTCATCATTATGTTATTCATAAGAACTTTTTATGAATATTTTAATGTTACATATAGCCCAGCTTAGAGTGATTAAGTTGACCAGAATAAATTTTCAAGAACATATAATGAAAAACAAAGAATGTTTAACATTTTCAAAAATAAACCTCACTCAAACTAACATTCTGATCTCTTGCCTCTGTCATATTTGTTTTCAATAACACTTAAGTGATAGCATTGTTTGGGGGGGTGTTACTATATTTATAAAGCAGACAATGTTTCCACTGCAAGTTTTCCTGTGTAAAGTGCAAGGAAATATAAATGCATTTATTCAGTTCTTAAAGTTGGTCTGAAAGAGTGAGAAATAAAATGAGGATGTATAATTTAATGTATTAGAGGGAGACACTGGACAGCTTGTTCAAATTGAGCTGACAAACAAATAAGTAAAGACAACAAGATTTGTGATTTCATTAGAATAGGCATTCCAAATGGGGAATCTCCTTTTAACAATACTAATTGGCAACTCATTTATAACATTGTCTTAGAGAGTTACCTGGGACACTGAGAGACTAAGTGTCCAAGGTCACACAGCCACTATATGCCAGAGGTAGAGCTTGAATTCAAGTCTTCTTAATTCTAAACCTGATCTCTTCCTCTCCCTCTCCCTCTTCTTCTCCCTCCCTTCCTCCCTCTTTTTTTCCCTCTCTCCTTCTTCCTCTCTCTGTCTCTGTCTCTTTCCTCTGTATGTATGTCTCTCTTTGTCTCTTTCTGTCTCTTTCTCTGTCTCTCTCTCTGTTTCTCTCCTCTCTCTGTCTCTCCTCTGTGTGTGTGTCTCTCTGTCTCTGTTTCTTTCTCTCTGTCTCTCTCTATCTCTGTTTCAGTCTCTCTGTTTATCCTTATCTCTTTCCTCTGTGTGTATGTGTATCTCTCTCTATCTCTGTCTCTGTCTATCTCTATCTCTTTCCTCTGTGTGTATGTGTGTCTCTGTCTCTGTTTCTGTCTCTTTCTCTGTCTCTCTGTCTCTGTCTCTCTTTCTCTGTCTCTCTCTCTCTCTGTCTCTGTCTCTCTCCCCCCCCCCATTTTGCCATGCTGTCCCTTGTTAGTGCTATGAAAGAAACAAACCCAATAAACTAAAGCTACTCATTTAATTTGATGTAAGTAATGGAAAAGGAATAAAATATATCTGGACCACCTCTCTATAAAAGAGCTCATACAATAGAAGCTTCAAAGATGAAACAAAAGTCATTCTCATGGGGTTGGAAGCCTAAGTTGTACAGTACCACAGTATAATTTAGTCCTTCCTCTTTTTTAATCTTTAGTTGTATATCAGCAGCAGCTATGAAGACTTTCCAAGGCTACTTAAGTACATCAGAATCATCTACTACCCAAATACACAAAAATAAAACCTTCTGCTTTATGTAAACAAATGCTTGTTAACTTTATCAACCAGAGCAGAATCTTTTTCTTCTTGCCCTGTCTGCCTTTCCAGTCAAATTCTAATGGGACTAATGATATTGTGTCCATCAGCTTTGGGGGAAAACTAAAAGGAAGCATAATAAAGTTGATTAAAAGGTCTTAAATTGACAGGTGGAAGGCCTGAGCTCTCCTTCCTTTATAATTGATTTGCTTCATGTTATGAGTTATTATTTATTCATTAAAGTACTTGTTTTTGGCAGGAGTAACAAGGAGGAAGGGCATCCATCTCTATGTCTTGTGTGATGTTGCTGAGACCTTGTGTAACCAGCCCTCAATCCTATTTAGCAGGAAGGAACAACTTGTATCCTGTCAATCAAGTACTTGGCCTTACCTGACCTATGCTCCCCCCTCCCAACACCATTAGAAATTGTCTACCTAACTGATTAGAAAGTTCCTTGTGACTCTGGCTCTCAGAGATCTAGTTCAACTCATACTTTGGTTCCATCCCTTCGTGGTTGTTGTCACTTCTGCAATAAAATAGCAACAAAACCAAAACCATCATTTGTGGCACTTTAAATTTTGCAAAGTGCTTTTTGTACCTCATATAATTTGATTCTCACAACAAACGTTGGAGGTAGATGCTACTGTTATCACCATTTTACAAATGAATAAGCTGAAGTAAAGTAAGTAATGTGGTACCAGTTATACAACTAATAAATGTCTAATAACTATCCTTGACTCCCAAGTGCAATACCCTCTCTATTCTACAATCTAGCTACCTGAAGATCCCTACAATAGAGCATAAAAATTGATGTTCATAATGGTGACCCCAAGCAAAGCAACATAGTAAATAAAACACTACACTTGGAATTGGAAGACCTGTCATCAATTTAGGGAAGTTCTTCCCCTTTGCTCCTTTCCCCATTAGGTTTCTCTTAAAATTATTCCAAAGATATTGGTCTATACATGAGAAATTAACTTGGGGCAGCTGTATAGCACAGTAAATAGAGCACTAAAAAGAAGACCTGAGTTCAGAGCAGGCTTCATAAATTTAATATTTGCTAGCTGTGTGACACTGGACAAGTCTATTCCCAATTATCTTACCAAAAAAAATAATAATAATAAAGCAAATTAACACCAATAAACCCAAAAAGCTCACATCCAACCCACAATCCTTCTCTAGGTTATGCATCAGTTTTCAAGCAGCAGGTAAGCCAATAACCCAGGAAAATCAGTTTTCTTGTCCATCATTCCCAGAAGATATTGCACAAGGGTATTGTTTTCTCAGGGCTTTTTACTTTTGAAAACCCTATCATTATTACTCAGAACTCTCTGCTGATTTCTCCCAAAGGTGACTCCATATGGTTTCATTCTTAGGTAACCATATTTCTACTTCCCAGATCAGCATTTCAGACACACCTTTGAGAATGTCTATGTTCTTTTGCCACAAGGCATGTCTGAGAAGTAAAGGCTACTGGATGCAAACTGCCTAACTATCTCTGTCCCTCAGTCAACCAAAGGGAGAAAGGGTCGCCATCTTTCCTCCTCTCATCCTCCTCACATTTAGAACTCTTTATAAATCTTGTACCATCACTTTTCACTTTTTCACGGTTATTTGTGTTCTTCAGCCTCTTTCCCCTAAACTGAAGGAGAACAGGATAAGTACTACACTATATTTGTTTTGAAGCTTAAACAAACTAGTTCATACCTTTAATTCAAAGAATCTTAGAGGTTATCCAGTTAGGTGCTCTGAGAGATAATCCAGCTAGGGAGCTAGCAGGATTACTGAAAAGAGAACTAGACTTGGAGTTGGAAAGGCCTAAATTCAAATCCTAGCTCTGACAATTAATCGTGTGACCTTGGACCAGGCACTTAATTGCTTTCAGCCTTAGTTTTCTTATTTGTAAATAGAGATAATAATAGCACCAGCCTCAAAGGTTTGTGGTGATGAACAAATGAGATAATATATGTAAAGTACATTGCAAACCTTAAAGAGTTGTTTAAATTTAGCTAGTGGCAATAGTCTAATACCTTGCCCAATGCAATAATCTATTGTGCAACAGTTCTGCAAGTCATTATCTAATTCTAGCTTCCTCCTTCAGTGATAAGGAACTCATTACTTATTGAGGAGGCTTATTTTACTATTGGATACCTTTAATTATTAGAACATTCTACCGCATGTTAAACCAAAATTTCCCTTCCACTAACTTCTACCTATTGATTTTAGCTCTGATTCATGGAACCAAAAAACTAATTCTTCCATATTATAGACTTTCAGCTACTTGAAGACAGCTGTCTTATCCCTATTCCACCCCCAAGTCTTTTCTTCTGCCTAAACCTTCCATTTTGGGAGACAAGAGAGGGAATCACATTACCATGTCCTTAATTTAACTCCCCAATTCTAAGCCACCCCTTTCCTTTTAGCCTGAAATAGTGAAAGTAGCTATCCATCTGCCATCTCTCCAAAAGCAATGAACCTCGGGGTATAAACCAGGTAAACAAAACTAAGATGAGAATGTCAATGTGTTGACAGGATCCAAAGTGTTTATCTATTACTCTTGTAAAGCTTCAAGAATATGAACTATGCTCATCCCATAGGAACATCGTGAAGATGCATGAGATGAAAATTTGGAATTTCTCAAAGAAGCAGAACTTTTTATATACCATGTATAAAATATGTAAGAAATTACTTCTTCTGTGATTTAAACCAAGAGGATTTGTAAGCCTTGTTAAGAGGGAAAATATGGCACCATCTTAAAAGATTATTTCATTTACACAAACCAGGAGAGATCAAGGACAGAATGCAATTTACACTTTATAAATCTGGTGACAGGGCATCTATGCAGAGCCACCACACAAACTATGTTCACTGAAAGTAAGAAAATGAAAATAAGTAAGAAAAAGCAAGCAAGAGTTCTTACTCAATCAACCAACTTCCCCCACTTTATAAATCAGTCTCTTTGGGACATGGGGGAATTCCAATAGGTCAGGCCATTACCAACTAGGGCACTGAAGTAGTCATTTATCCCAGGACCAAATAGACCTCCTACATCTCCCAAAGAGTCTGTATATGCTAGTAGAGATAATCATTTAACCACTACAAGAATTTGCCTCTTTATGAATGAATATCCTATGTATAAGTTCTGTGTGGAAATGACTTTGATCCAGAAAACAACCTATAAGGGACATATCCAGAGGTCACTACACGGAGCAGTCAGTACTTTGATGTGAGTGGACAAACAGGTGCCTACTGTGGAAAGCAGCCCATTCTTCAGGCAGATCTTAGTTTAAAAGAGTCTGTTTACTTGGTGATTAAGATTATAAAACAAAAAGCTCATATTTCATCTTATTATAGAAGAATGGCTATTTCTATCACCATGTAGGCTTTGCTATCATCAACAAGAGCATTTACATATGCAACGTTAATAGACGGATTCAGGTAAACATGTCTTACTCTTTGGTCTTTCCAGCCACAGGATTACGTAACCATGACCCAGTTGCCATGAAATAAAGGGGCTTTTTGGTGTGCTCTTACTTCTGCATTTATAAGCAAATGGGGAAGTTACACATCAATCACTACCTACAAGTCCCTCAGTGTAGCTGGGATTCCCTTTTCTTACATATTGCTATAGAGAATAGTTTAACTCTTGCAGGGTCATGTGGCCCATGTAATGTTGCCATAAAAGGTTTACGAAGTAGAATGGAGCAACTAGGTGGTACAATGGATAAAGCACCAACGCTGGAGTCAGGAGAATCTGAATTCAAATCTAGCCTTAGACACTTAATACTTCCTAGCTATGTGACTCTGCCCCCAGACACACACTCACATAAAAGGAAGTGGAGTGGAAGTACAACTCTCTTCCTCTCACAAATAAGTAATGTTTTCAAAGTCACCGTTTTCAAACTGTGAAAACTTTGGAAAAGAGAGGAAGTACTTTGTTTGCCAGTTATTAAATTTGTGGCCTTGGATAAGTCACTTAAACTCTCTGAACCTCATTTTTTCCCTAAGTTAAAGAAGGTTTTAATATAAAGAAAAAGATCACAAAAAAGGAAGTGGGATTTTGAGGAATGGAAATACCAATGAACTTACTAGAGAAGAGACAATGAAACATACCCAATTCTTCATGTCAAAGGGATGGAAGAATAGTGTATCTATTGTCAGGCATAATTTTGGTATTAGATATTTTGTCTAATTCTTTTTGCTTTGTCACAAGAGTGGGTTCATTCTAGAGGAGCATGGGAAAATTGCTATGAGGTAAAGACAAAAAGCATCTATGAAACACATTTTTAAGAAATAAAAATAAAACAGAGACACAGACTAGATGATATCTAAGATACTTTCTGATCCTGGGAGTAACACCTCCTATCTCTAGAAGATTATAGGAAATATGATGGGGAGGAAGTTTTGATCTAAAACCCAGCAATATTTGCAGAATACCCAAAATAGCTGCTGTCACTCTGAGATTCAGTGGTAGGTAAGAGGAGGGAACTGGAAACCATGCTTCTATCCTCCATGCTTCTGATCTGCAGGCTAATTCTCTGTCACAGATAGAAAGAGCCCACAGAATCAGAGACATTGTTCATTTATTCACTTAAGCATTTATTGGACAGCTGGTATTGAGGTAGCTCAAAAATTCTACCCCAAGAGCAAGTCACCACACAGAACATGTTAACAGACATTAAGGACTTACTACATGCAAGATGCTCTAAACACTGAGTAGACAAAAACAAAAATAAGACTGGATCTACCCTCAAAAATTTCACATTCTATTAAAGCAGATTGAAGATAATAAAGGGATTAAGTAAGTTGTAAAGTAAATAGAGCAATTGACCTGGAGTCAGAAAAACTCATTTTCCTGAGTTCAAATCTGACTTCAGATACTTATTAGCTGTATGATACTAGGCTAGTCACTTAAAGCTATTTATTTATTTATTCATCTGTAAAATGAGCTATGGAAGGAAATGGCAAAAGACTCTAGTATCATTACTATGAAAACCCAAGTGGGGTCACAAAGAACTGGACAAGACTGAAATAACTGGATGACAACAACAACAAAGTAGTAAAATTAAACAGTTTCAAGCAAAGTTTAAAAAAATTAGATGGTAGGTATATCAAGATACGGAAATATCAAGAGCAATAAAAGGGATGATATTCCAATTATGAAATTGAAATATGGAGAATAATCATCATGCTTATCCATAAATCATTTCTTGGTACTAGTAGTAGAGATAAACTACCAGAATAGTAGTGCATAGGTCTGACCCAATCTTTGTTCTTTGGGGGGAGGGGGAGAATGGTTATCATTCATGTCCCTTACAAAGTTGTAAGAGGTAAGGTAAAAGCCTTTGACTCAAACAAAAATATGTGCCAGGTATAAAAACAAATAATGATACAGATACCTAACCCTAACCCTAAATCATGATTAATCCAACAAAAATTAGCATTTGATCTAAAATACACTTTATATTATATGCTTTACCCCACTATATTTCCTTTTGCTTGGTCATTATGCAAAAAAGAAACAACAATAAAACTTTATGATTATTCAAGAAATATCTAAAGTTTTGGCTAAAGGGCCAACCTTTTTCTAAATTTCCTTCAATGCTAAATGAACTTGGGGTCAGAAAGACTTAGTTTTAAGTCCTTCCCACTGGGCAAGTTTCTTTACCTCTCATTAATGCAAACAAAAGGAATACATTATAGATGAGTTGCTATTGTGCTTGATGGAAGCAATCTACATAAAAGAAAGTTTCAATGCTAAGTAAATAGAAAGTTTAAACCAAGGGGGAAAAAAAAGTTGCCTACCTCAAAGGTTTATTGTAAGGAAAGAACTCTCCAAATACAGAAAGCAAAATATTATTATTATTATTATTATTATTATTTTATTCAAATTTAAAGTTTATGACTTTTAAAAATACATATTTTCTTTCATCTAGTAACATGAACAGCTGTTACTTTTTTTAAAAAAAGAATGAAGTTGTCTAAGAAAGAGAACTGACAAAGGTGTGTGAATAATCAACAAACATATGAAAAAGCCTAGTGATTTTGTAAAACCCTTTGTGGGGCTGCTTTACAAAAGTATAGATATATTTCACACATTTCAATTGCCCAAGGCCTCAGATTTTGAGGAATGAATGAGATCAGGGGTACCAAATAATTTGTGGACTCTTTTGACAGCTTGCTAAAGTATGGTGATGCCTTCTTATAATTTTTTTTAAATCATGATATAAAATAGACAATATTACAAAAAATGTTGATTATATTGAAATATAGATGGATTCTGAAAAAAGAAAAGGCAGAATAGGAGAGAGGTGCAGTTGAAATAGTATCCTAAATCTTTAGGGAGAGGACCAGGTATGGTGATCTGTTCTCACATTAGCATTTGCTTTTGAAAAGTCTATGAGAACCATGAAAATCTATAGGAGGTATAATCTTGGGTTGCAATCTGAAATCTAGTTCCTTCAAATCATCCTTTCAGAGATGTTCCTTCTGTGGCTCCCAGAAAAGGGTAAAATTAAACATGAACTATCCAGCTCCTCCATTTGAGCAGAAAGATTCTTTCTAGTTAGAAAATTCTGATTGTGTTTTTGAATGTCTGTGTGAATCAGAATACTTTTTCTCCCAATAATTGTCTTTGTTTAGTTTCTTTATATACATACATAAAATTAGTTTTGGGAAAAAAGGAAGAGAGGAAGGAAGGCAGGGAAGAAGGAAAGAAAGAAGAAAGGAAGGGAGAAGAAGGAAAGGAGAAAAAAAAAAAGAAAGAATCACATTTTTCCATCTAAGTTAATGCATCCTTTGAAATCTATCTAGGAAACCTTTGAGTGTCTATGCATATTAGGTTAAGAACCCCTAACCTAAAGGAAATTAAATAATAGAATTTAAGTCCACAATTGAAAAGAATTTTCATTGATAATGTCCTTATCCTTGTCAAGGAAGTATACCATAAAAGATCAACAAGTAGGTATATTACCTGTCACTGGTGACCTGACCTGGCTACTTGTCTGGGCTCACACAGAGCAAATCATTGTTGAGAAATGTTGGAGATCTTCTCAAGAGGAATGTTTGTAGGACGATGTAAGCTTTGGCTGCAGAGTTGAGAATCTTTCATCTACAGTATAAACAGCTTGATAGGGGCAGTATGATTCCCTCAGAACCTGCCTAATCAGATCTGAGTTCAAGAATAGTATCTTATCTCTGTATTTCCCAAGATAGCATGAAAGCCTGGTAGGAAATCTATTTGACTGTTTATAACTTTAGGTAGCAAATGGGAAGCAGGGAGCTCTCTGTGGTTTTACAGATTAGTAATATGTCAAAAAATCCATTGCTTGGAACTAATAGGGTATCATACAATGTTGAAAGAAACAGGCTTTGTTATTAGACATGTTTAAGAGAAAGTCCCAAAAAATAGATTATATAGTTTACCTAGATATACCTAAGGAAATAAAGTCAAGGACCACAAAGGAAAATTACTGGGAAAGCCCAGTGAATCTCTCATCCTGGGCCTAAGATCAAGATTTCCAAACTCCAGCATCAGTGCAGAGATGGCACTACCACTTAAAAATCAGATTAACGCACCAAACTTCAGGACTAACACCCACAAAAGAGGAATGGGAAAAGGATTTTGAAAAGGACTTCGAATGACAGCATTTAATCAAATCTCACCAAGAATACTGCATATAATGCATATATGAATATAATAGGCATATATTAAGGCCATGGCAGAAAGAGAGCCAACATAGTTTAAGACTCTCTGGTCCATGCTTCAGAGCAGCTCAAGCAGCACCAGAGTCACAGCAGCTGGCTCATCTTGAAGATACGGCCAATCCAGGAAACATGACAGCTGAGATGTTTTATAGAGAGAAGGATCCCATTCAGATAAGTCTAATCACTTTCCTACCCCGGATGTCATAGGTAGAAACCACCAATCAGCTAGGAAATTAGAGGTTTCTAACCTAGACTGCTCTAAGTACAGACGTTTCTATCTATATCCAGGCATTTATGGGAAATGGCCAAGGAAAAGGAGGAGTGGATATCTCATACAAAATGACCAGGGAATTGTTGTTTAGTCATTTTTGAGTCCTTTTCAACTCTTCATGACCCTATTTGGGGTTTTCTTGATAAAGATACTGGAGTGGTTTGCCATTTCCTTCCCTCATTTCACATATGAGAAACTGAGGTAAACAGAATTACTTAATACTTGCCCTAGGTCACACAGCTAGTGTCTGAGGTCAAGTTTGAACTCAGGAAAGAGGGGTCTTCTTAATTCTAAACCCTGAGCTCTAAACACTATACCACCTAACTTCACACCACTACCTAACTACCACTACTTTATCAGCTTAGCACCCAGGGAAAATGTATTTTTATACTATTGCTATATCATCCTTATTACACTTATTAATACAGTATAGCAGTAATAAGAAAGGTGTTGATGATAATAACATTTGCTATTATGCCTTGGCACCTCTCCTTCTCCCTGACCTCATCAAATCTTTCTCAGACTCAAAAGATAAGGGAATTCATTTCAACATGTTGAGTATGGGATCATTGCTAATCTCTTTTTATTGTTTTAATCACACAGAAAGATGATGTGCCTGTAGTGCAATTTGCCTTCAATGTGAGTAAAGCAGAATCATGGGAAAGAATCTTAGGTGTGTATGGAGGAGGGGCTCATAAAAGAAGGATGAAAAGTTTAGTTGTATGGGGGAAGGATCCACAAAAGGGAATAAAAAGTGTAAAACAGGAAAGTATTGTATATTATGCAAAAAAAACTTAGCTATCTTTATTATGTTAGGGAAGTTTGGGAAGGGAGGAAGCAGGAAGAAGAAGGGAAAATCTACTTGCTTTGAAACAAGAGAATTGGAGCTGAAGTCAAAGAATTTTGGTTTGAACCACAGCTCTGCTAATTATAATAGTGTGATCTTGTACAAGTCTTTTTAGCTCTCTTAGCTTCAGTTTTCACATTAGTAAAATGAAGGGGTTGAACTAAATGACTTCTGGGATCTCTTTCAACTCTAATTTACGATCCCTTTTCTTTACCCATCTGGAGTTTATTTCACAGGCAGGATCATGATGGTTGCTGCTAATAGGAATTTCTCTCAAAATGCTGAATGCCTAAAGACTATCCCAACGCTACAAAGAATACATTTCACCCATAGGTCTGAAAGCATGTTTCAGGAGAGATGAAGAAGGTACTTGAACCCTCTCCTGATTTGAAAGAAGAGAACACAAAGCTTGTCATCACTGACTTGGACCCACCCGAAGAAATAGCAAGTTGAAGTCTAGAAGGACCTCTTTTAAATATCTTAAAAACTGATCTCTAACATCCTCAGAATTTCTCTGTCATCAAGCATAAATTTCCTCCAAATTGAATACAGTAGTCACTTGATAAATGTTTGTGGTATTTCTTTTAACAATCAAATTTATATCCCCCAAAATTAATTTCATGGCATTTCAAAGGAATGATTAAATAATAGGGAAACCTCAAATGTGGAACCTATTGCAATAATCCTCCCTTGTGTAAAATAGTGTCTTCTTTGTGTAAGAATCAGTACTGAGGTGATGGCAGTAGAAATAGAAAGAAGAGATTTATATGAGAGAATTGACAATTCTATTTGATAACTGATTAAATAGGGGAGAGATTGAAGAGAGAAGAAAGAGTCAGAAATCAATCTGAAGTCTCAAATGATTGAATGAATGGTGGTGTCCTTGATAGAAATGAGGAAATCAGAAGAGAAATCATAGTAAGTGGGCAGGAGGTAAATGAATTCAATTTTGGACAAAGGTCAGACCACTGAAACATCCTCATATAAAATCTTCACCAGGCAACTATATCTGAGTAGATATTATTGGACATAAAGATTTTGGAATTATTTCTTCAGAGATAATAGCTGGTTTTTATCAAGGAGCCATGATTTCATCATATTATCATTGTATGTAGAATTAGCAGCATGGACAGTGATTACAGTGATAGGCTTGAAGTCAGAAAAACCTGGGCTTGAATCTTGCCTTTAACATTTACTAATTATATGATCATTGCCAAGTCACTTCATTTATCTACATCTCAGTTTCTTCCTCTGAAAAAATGCGAATAATAATACCTCTACTATCCATTTCATTAGATTACAGTGAGATTCAAATGAAATAATATATGTAAAGTCCTCAATTCTTATCTGCATTTTTTTTACTGGCTTTTCCACTCTGACCCAGAAATCTCAATATTGAGGAAAATCCCATCTTCCTTCAAGATCTTATCAGGTTTAATACTCTACCACATCACCACAGACTGCTTCTCTGGTTGGAGGGTAGGACCAGGATGTCCAAAAACCCCATTCAAGGAGAAGGCCCTGGTCAGAACATCTTACTTCCCATCTGGCTGCACTACTTTAGAACTTCTATGACTTTTCCACCAATGCCCCTTATCCAATACCTTCCTTTTCACCTCTTTGCCCCTTTCAATCTCACTTTATGTGTTGTTTTCCCTCATTAGATTGAAAGCTCCTTGAGGGCAGGGACTGTACACACACACACACAGAGATATGTACATATTTGTATAAAACTTACTTATATCTTTGTATATATCTTTGTATCCCAAATACATATTTTTATATATTTACATATTAAACCTTCAAATATAATACATATATACATATGCATAGATGAGTATTGTCTGTAGGTATACACACATACATATTTGTATCCCTAAGGTTAGTACAATGAGTATCATATAGTAGGAACTTGGTAAATGTTTATTGACTAACTGCTTTATAAACTTTAAAATGCTATATAAATGTCAGCTATTATTACTCCTTCCACCTGTGATAAGCCTCTAGGAACTTAGTTAGGTTGATTCTTAGGCAACAGACATACATTGCATTGATGTACAAGTCCATACATGAAGGCCTTTCCCCTTGTTAGGACCTGCTAAAACTAGCATAACCTTTAACAATCCAATCATTTCTGTACCTTGATAAGCCATTGTAGCACATAAGAACTGATGTGACAAATGTATACAAGCACTGTACTAAATAAATAAATAATGGTCTAAAGCAGTAGCTCTCAAACATATTAAATGAGGATTCCTTTTAAATATGGAAAAATTCTAGGAATCCTCACAATAGTAATTGTCCTACTGGGATCTATTGAGGAAATGCATAGTGACAGAAAGCTACTATGAATTAAATACCTCTGTCAAATGAATTTGTATTTTATAAATTATAATAGCATTAACATGTACTTTGAGTCATATATGTATGAGATTATTGTTACACATATATAAAATTATGCTCATATACGTGTATATTGATGTGTGTTCTCAAGCACATGAATATAAACATATATTATCTATATGTGTGTGTGCAAAATTATTCAGTCTTTACCAGATATGTGTGATAATTCATTTAATTAGATGACTGATATTCTTATGGATTCACAAACACTTTGTGATAATTTGTACAGTGCCTACTCTGCTCCCTTCCTGCACACAAGGTTGGGAATCTCTGAACTAAAATATTCTCTGATTATAAATCAGCTTGCCCTCATAGTTGATTTAATCTATTGTAAAACAGTTAGTAGTTGAAATGTCTCGAAATGCCACATTGGTCCTTTTCTGGGTGGTATTTCTAGTCAAGTAAATGTGAGTTCATTTAAGGAGATAACTAAGTGAAAGATTTGGTACCTCCTCCCTATTTTCAACATTCTCTGCCCTTCTTCCCTGCCCCCCCCCAAAAAAAACCTTTGATGATCTCTTTGAGAGGCTGACAACTCTTAAAAATTTTAATGACATGAAAAAGTTTTAAAATTACAACTACATCTGAGAATATAAACTATGGGTATACTCTGTCTTCTATGCTAACAATGTGAGCCCATTTTCTTTTTGTTGAATCATTCAGAGAGATCAAGTACTAAGGCTTTCTAATGGGGTCCAGTCATCCTTCCTTACAATACCAAAAAGGTATACTTGAAGTCCATGGCCAGTGGGAAGCCGCTCCTTAATCTACTGTTCTGACAAAACAAAGATGGCACTAAATTCTTTCTTTCATTTCCCAGATTTCTTTATTAACTTCTAAAACATAACCATCCTAGTTTAAATTAGTTTTGCAATTATTTACTAATCTGCTCTGTCTTTTCCATTTAACTTTTAAATATTAAAATTAATCATTTTTTCATTATTGTTCATTGTTTAAATTGTTTAACCAATTGAAGTTCTTCTCAAAAAAGGTTACATTTATGATTGCATTAAGAGATGACATGTGTTTTATAACTTAATTGTCTTTGACTCAAACATATATGCTGAAGTCACAAATTTCAAAAAAGGCAAAGTAAAACTAAAGAAAGGCAAACTCCAACAGATTGAGAAGCTGGATTTGAGCTCACTCAGATGAAACAAGCAAAAGTTTGAATATGCACCATACTTCTGATTGAGCACCCAAGCCAAAATATGAATTTGGATATGAAAGTCCCAACCATATTCTCTGTAGCTATTTCAAGTCTTCTTGTTGGAGCCCCCATCTCTAGTTCTGTGTTCTCCATTATTAATTATTATTCAGTCATTTCTGTTGTACCCAATTCTTCTTAATCCTATTTGTGATTTTCTTGGCAAAGATATTGGAGTAGTTAGCCATTTTCCTTTTCCAGCTCCCAGGATGAAGGAACTGAGGCACACAGGGTTAAGTGATTGTCCAGAGTTACACAGGTCTGTCTGAGACCAGATTTGACTTCAAGTCCAGCAATCTATCAACTGCCTTTTCCATTATTTATTCTTTCTGATAACTTTTTGCAACAGTCCATTTTTTGTTGTAAAAACTTTGTTGTAAGTGCTTCATGACCCTTGTTATATCTAATTCTCACAAGTCATATAGTGTAGATGTTTTCTCTTTATTTTTAACTGAAATAACTGAATTTCAGAGTGGATGACTGATTCGCCTAAGAACAAACAAGTAGAAAGTAGCAGAAGGTGATTTCAAAATTAAGCTCTGTGATTTCTGGGCTCTTTCTAGACTTCCAAAACAAGAAACAAACATAAAATCAACAATCAATCAACAAGGATTAAGAAGCAAATTCTGTGCTAGGTGCCCAAGATACAAGGACAGAAGTGAGACAGTATCTGCCTTCAAGGAGTTATCATTCTACTAGAAACATGTAACATTTTCACTGAGAAGTTTATACAAGATATATAGATCTATATATAAATATATACAAAATAATACACAGGGATAGGGATAGAGTTGACAGTAACACTTGAGGAAATTGAAGAAGTTAAGACTTGAGCTAAGCCTAGATGGTAGCCAAAGATTCCAAGGGCTGGAGGTGATGAAGGACTGTTTTAATGTTTCCTCATTATTATAAAATAATATTATTTTTAAAAAGCATTTCTCTATCTGTGGAGGCAGCTGAGTATAGCAGATAGGGGGATAGAAGAGGAAGATGTAAAACTGAGGAAGGGTAAAATTCATGTCTTGCTTCTGACATAGGCTATGTGACACTAGGAAAGTCACTTTACTTTTATGTGCCTCAGGAAACTCCATAAGAGTTACATACTAAGTAACAACTTCTTGAGATCTGGTTGCTACAAGAAAAGTAGTAAAAAAAAAAAAAAAAAAAAAAAAAAAAATCACTGAGATTTCCTCTAGCTGTATATAATGTATTTACAATTCAGATCCTTCTGAGGAATGTAGATGCTTTTCTGAGTTTTCTCTATGTCTCTGTATGTGTGTGTCTGTTGGTCTGTCTGTCTCTGTTTTTCTGTTTCTCCATGCCTCTGTCTCTGTCTGTCTTTCTCTGTGTCTCTGTCTCTCTTTCCTCCCTCCCTCTTTTCTTCTTTCTCTCCCTCTCCCTCTTTTATTCTCATTCTTTTTTCTACTTTATTACTCTTTCTTTCCTTATTTATAAATATATACATATTATTTTAGTTTGATTAAACTTATTGTTTAAGTTTAATTCACAAGTCTTTTTTTTTTAGATTGGGCTTTGCCTTCTCACCCTCTAATATTTATGCTTCCCTATCCCACCAAAATAAACATGTGCCAAGCCTTTAAAATAGATAATAAAATGAAGTTGATTTTGTTTATCCATTTGACTGGCTTGAATTCAATGTGGGTTTCTGTCCAAGACTAAGAACAATTTTTATTCATCTAAACACTTTCCTCCATCCCTAGGGGAGCTCATTAGACTTTTCACCACAGCTATACAGCAGTGAAAGGGAGACCTGAAGTGGTTGCAGGTCCTAGGAAAGGGGGCCTTTCCCTCACCTCTGAGGATTATAGCTGGATGATGTAGAAGCCTACATTGGAACAACAAGTTCATTGCCAATGTATGTAGTTTATGCATTACTGGTACTATATTATTATGAACTAATTCTATTGTTTGGGGAGACAATAGAGTGTTTTATTCCAAATTTATGAAGAGATTGACTGTATCCTCCTTTTTTTCTTGTCCAAATGCACTGTGGTTGGTTTGGTTCTTTTCAGAGTATCAAATTTCTGATAAAGACTTGTGCAAGTGGGTAAGTATGCAGTAAAACACTCCCTCCCTTTTCTTTCCTCCTTAAAATTTTTGAAGTTTAGTAACTCTCTTAATAGGGAAAAAATGTTCCTATGTTCTTTTATTTTTTTTAAAGGAGCAATCATAGAATAGCTTAGCCTTCCTGGGTCTCTTCATGCTAATAAATGAGAATGGATAATAACAGTTTGCTCCTAGAAAGACCCTGTGAGAAAATACTTATATGTACTTTTAAGAGTTTTTTGAATAAATATCTTGACAGCTCTATTCTGTTTGTATGACTCAAACTCTTATTTGCTGGACCACCTATAGAGTCAAAGGACCCAACCTCTAATATTTACTATTTAAATAATCTTGGGAAAGTCACATGACTTTCCTGTGCCTCAGTTTCCTCATCTGTGTTCAATCATCTGCATTAAAATCTAATCCTAAATCCAAATAACCATGGAGATAACAAATGTTTTCTAGGGAGCCCACTGGTGACTGAAGTCACAGACTTGGGAATTTGGTGTAGAAATAAGAAACCATAGGAGCAGAAGTTTAGACTGCTTTTTTTTTTTTTTTTTTGTTTTGTTTTGTTTTGTTTTTCAAAACTCAGTTCTTAGCTTAGAATTCCATAAATTGGATTTGGATTTGTGCTTTTCTATTCTTCCCCTTCAAAAAAGAAGTGGTTGCTACTAGCTCAATGGCAGTTATGCTAGTTAACAGTGTATTCAAGAGTAGTGTTGAACCTAGTGAACCAGATTGGGTGAAATGATTCCCTGTACCCTCAAAAACAAATTCCTTCTTCCAATGCTCTAAGAAAAATAGTTACTGTTAATTTCCCTGCTCCTTAGGAGTTTGTGCTTCACTTCTTCAGGAAATTACCAATTGCTGTGGCAACTATACTCAGTTAACATACATTCACGGGGGTGACCCTTTCCCCGTGGAATTTCTGCCCATTCTTTTCTAGCTATTTAACTGAGTGTTGTATAAAATATATTAGCCACCTCTAATCCTGCTTTGTGTTTTCATGTTGTGTGCAGAGATAGAAATTGCTTGCCAATGCAGTCTGAAATAATGCAGTAGATTCATCTAGTACTTATTTCAGAGCAAGCATGAGGCAGAGAGGTTGCTGAAATGGCTATCCTCAGGAACTCCCAAACCTAATGGTGCTGCCTGTGACAAATTTCCAAAGCAGCCAAAGTGATCAGCTTAAGAAATAAAAACAAAGAGAAACTTATAATATGAAGCCAAAATTTCACTTAGACTTTCATCATTAGCCAGAAGCTCAAGAAAAAAGGGGAAAAAAGGTGTGTGGACTGTCCAAGATTTCTCTATCCTTTCCTTCTATTCATTGTTACCCATGGGGTTACTCTCCCACAATAACGCTATTGCACATATTCCACATCTATAAAATGAGGTGGTTGAATTCTGAGGAAGATTTTAGCTCTTGATACTATGAGCACCTCCAAAAAGAGAGAAGTGAAGTTACATATCCCTATAAGCAGCATATCAATGAGTACTCAATTTACTTCAATTCAATTAAAAAAACATTTATTAAATGGTTACCATGTGGCAAAATGGATATACAAAGACACATACACATATCCATACACACACACACACACATTAATCCCTGCCCAGATGAAATTTACATTCTACTGGGAAGATAACTAAAACATTTACCTGCTGTGACACATACACATAATGGGTCTTTAATTATTACAAAAAGATATATTTGACATCAGGGAGCTCACAGTTTACTAAGGTCTAGGACAAATATATAATTATAATATAAAATGATTCCTAGTAAGTATCTAACAAACAAACTTAGTTAGATTGTACACAGGGATAGAGTTCTGGGCCTGAAGTCAAGAAGACTCATCTTTCTGAGTTCAAATCCATCCCCCAGACACTTACTAGCTGGAGAAGTCACTTAATCCTGTTTGTCTCAGTTCCTCATCTATAAAATGGGCTGGAGAAGGAAATGTCAACCCAGTTTTCTTTTCCAAGAAAACACCAATGAAGTCATGAAGAATCTGAAACAATTAAACAGCAACAACTTGTCAAAAAAGAAAAAAAAAAGACCCAATATCCAATAAGAGGCATGAAGAGGCAAAAAAAAATTACTATCAGCAGGTAAGGTAACATTGTTATTGCCTACTAAATTGAATCTTTAGTGCTTTCTATAGAATTGTTTGTTTTAACTAAACTTTTTTCACATTTCCATTGTTCTTTAAAGTTTTCAAAGTTCATTACACTCATTATCTCATTTAAGCATTACAACAACAGTGTGATATAGGTACTACAAATGTAATTACTCCATTTTATGGTTAACTGAGATGATCAGTGAAACATCTCCCATTGAGTAGGACGGGGGCTCTTTACTAAGCAACATACACCTGCTGAGATAACATGGCACATTATGTTGGTCCCTATTTGAAGGTAAGAAGGGGAAGGGAGAATGGCATTCAAAAGATAGGAGAGAAAAGGATACAAAAAACAGTTCTCAAGAGAAGAAATCTAAGTTATCTATAACCACTTGAAAGAATGCTCCAAATCACTAATAAAGGGAGAAATGCAAATTAACAAACTCTCAGAATCCAGCTCACACTCAATCAGACTAGCAAACATGAAAAAAGAAGAAAATGACAAATGTTAAAGGGGCTGTAAGAAAACAGACATGTTGCTGTATTGTTGATAAAGTTAAAAATTAGTATGGGTTATTCTGAAACACAGTTTGGAAGTATGCCTAAAATGTGATTAAACTGTGCATTCCCTTTGACCCAGTGATACTATTAATAGGTCTCTAACCCCAAAGAAACCAAGAATTAGGAAAAGGTTCATTACGCATAAAAATATTTATAAGCAGTTCTTTTGGTGGTATCAAAGAATTGGAAACTAAGATGAGGGAGGGGTACCCAGCTTCTGGGGAATTGTTAAACAAAATTATTTTATGTGAATTTAATGGAATATTATTATGCTAGAAGAAATTATGAAAGAGATAAATTCAAAGTTACCTGAGAAAATTGGAATGAAATGATGAAGATCAAAGTGAACAGAACCAGGTGAACAACTAATACTATAACATCAACAATGAATAATTTTTAAAGACTTAAAATCTCTGATCATGATTCCAAAGGACTGGTGATAAAAAAAAAAATATGCTACTCATTTCCTGAAAGAATAGTAATGGAGTAATATGCAGAGTAAGACATATTTTCTTTTTTAATATAGCCATTATATGAATTTCTTCTTGACTTTATTTATTTAGAGCTGGGGTGGGGAATGGAACGAAGCATTTATATATTGCCTATTCTCCACCAGGGATTGTGATAAACTCATTTATAAATAATCTTCTTTGATCTTCACAAGAATCTGGTGAGGTAGGGTGTTATTATTATCCCTATTTTGCAGTTGAGGCAGACAGAAAAATGACTACTCAGGATCCCAGAAGTAATAAGTATCTAAGAATTGATCTGAACTCATCTTTCTAACTCATGGCCCAGTGTTCTATTCCCTGTACCACCTATCTGCTTCCCATTTATTTATTACAAGGTTTTTGTTTTTTTTTTCTTTTTTTCATAGAAGATAAGTTGGAAGGGGAAAAAATAAATGCCTTACAACTAAAACTTTAAAATAAAATTTCATATAAAAAAGAGTCAAATCCATTTCACAATTTTATAGCTCTGCTTCAATCTACCATGACCTTGATTATTATCATCCAATATCTTGAAATCTCCCCTCTTCTTCTATCCAGACTTGCTATGTCATATCTGCTAGTACTTGTGGTTCAGCAAAGAGTGAGAGCTTATGCCCAGCTCCTTGGAGAGAGGTCCCCTGAATACTCCTATTGCATGTAAGATAACTAAAGCTCAGCATCTAAGTGATCTGTCCAGATGATTCGACAGCCACTAGCTTTCAGAGGCAAAAGTTGGACCCCAATATTTCAGATTCCATGCATAGCAACACTATGCCCTATCCTAAAGAACCACAATTCCTTATGCTATTCCTTTCTACTTTCTTAACTATGTGACCTCCAGCAAATCATTTAACTTCATTGAACTTCAATAAAATAGGAACAGTAACAATCTCCTTATCTACTTCACAGCCTAGTTGAATTGTTCAGATAAGATAAAATAAGCAAAATACTTTCTTATCAGAATCATAGTGAAAATAGAAGCTCCCCAGTCTTGGAAGAAAAAATTCTGTTCAACTCAAGACCACACAATCATGACAAGAGTTGAGAATTCATTTTACTTGACCCTGCAGCTAAACTAAATAGCCTAGGGAAACAAATCTACTTTGTCATTCTACAATCATTAGAATTGTCTTTAGTAAGAAAGTGGTTATTACCAGAACTGTTCTTGTTCTATCACAAGTAACTGTTTTTTGGGGACTGAATTATCTTCCATGGTCTGCTTTGCCAAAGTGTCTTTTCAGGTCAATCTAATTTCCCTCCCTAAAAAGTACCACTCAGAGACAAACACTTCCTTCAACAAGACCAAGCTTTTGCTAAAGAAAGCAGATGAAAATATTGGTATCACATAGATATGATAGGACCTCTGTGTGTCCTTGAGTAGATGACTTAACTTCTCTTTATTCCAGTTTCCCTATATTAAAAAAAAATTCTTCATCCATCTCAAAGGAAAGAAAGAAAACTAATCAAATAATGTCTATCAAGTATTTTAAATGTTGGTTAGGAGAAGAGAGGATAGCTCAATCTATTATGATGATAATTATTATTTATCATTTTATAAGATCACTGAATAGGAAAATTTTATAAGGACTATATCATAAGTAAGGATTTCTGCAGTTTGACTGGAGAGATTCCTGCCCTTTGCAGAGAATCTATGATTTGACCAGAGAAATAAGTTATTTTATTGCATGTGAAATCAAGACCAGCTGAATCTTCCAAATAAATAAAGCATCATCTCCTGTCATATATTTTTCTTTCACATCCCCATCCTTTATTTTCTCTCTGTCACTACCTTAGTTCAAGTCCTCATTACATCTGGCCTGGACCATTGCCATAGCCTCTAAACTGGTCTTCTAACTTCCAATTGTCTCCCCCACTCCAATGCATCTTCCATACTACTACCAGCACAGACCTACCTTTTTGCTCCCTTTCTCAATAACTTGGGATGCCTACAAAGCTATGCATTACAGTAGTCATGGTAGTGGCAATAATTCACATTTATAAAATGCCTTAAGATTTACAAAGACTTTCTTTCCCACAACTCTGTAAGATAAGAAGGTTTGAATAAAGGCCAAAATCTACTTGGAATTCAACATATTCTATAATATGGCTCTGATCCAATTTTTTTTGACTCCCTGACTTCCCAGTAAACACAAACATGAACCCTAGTCATGAACTACTAGCAGTTTCCCACTTCAATTCAATAAGCATTCATTCAAAGGGAGACAATATGATATAATGGATAGAATTCTGGTCCCTGAATACCTGATTTCAAGTTTCATCTCTTAACACATACTGGGCTATATGATCCTGGGCATGTCATTTAATTTTGCAGAGATGCAAGAAAATTCTATATGACTAAGGATAAGCAGTTGTTAATATATACATCTAGAAATTTACTCATCAGGAGATTCATATACAGATGAAATCAAAGCAGAAAGGAAGGAAGGAAGGAAGGAAGGAAGGAAGGAAGGAAGGAAGGAAG
>JAJPUD010002356.1:79025-112145 GCA_023553655.1 Myrmecobius fasciatus
GAAGGAAGGAAGGAAGGAAGGAAGGAAGGAAGGAAGGAAGGAAGGAAATGAAGAAAAATCCTTCAAGAAGTATGCATTTCAGAGTGAAAGTATGGCCGGGGAAGGGGAAGGGCAAGGGAAAGATACAAATACATGAGGTGAATTGAGGAAACTGAGAAGTAAGCACTTGAATATTAAAAACTTTATTGAAGAAGAGGATAGAGATCAAGATAAGCCTGCAGAGGAGGCAATTCCTGAACTGAGCCTCAAAGGATTCCAACACTCCAAAGTGGAAAGAGTTTACTCAGGTCATGGGACAAAGTTTATGGATGCAAAGGCATAGCTGATTAAGGAAATGTGATGCTAGATTTGGGCTGTAATACAGATTATATAAAAGGGACTAATGTGCAAAATTTGAAAAGGTAGATTGGAATGGGACAATGGAGGGGGTTTAAGAGTTATGCTGAAAAGTTTGTATTTTTATCTTGAGGGAATAAGGAGGCACCTGAAGATTTAGTAAGAGCAGAGTAGCATGGTCATGTAGAAGCAAGGACACTTAACAACTTATTGGATATGTAAGATAAAGGTGAGGGAAGAGTCGAGAAATATAGAACATAAATTTGGAGTCAGAAGGGGCCTTAAAGATCATTTAGCCTAATTCTTTTGATTAAAGAGATGAAGGATCGAAGGCCCTCCACTTACCTACTCAAAGCCAAGTTGGAAATGGTAGAGCTGAGATTTGACCCTAAATCCTGAGTTTTCCTCTTCATTGCCCTTGCCACATAAACCCAAGTTTCATATTCTATGTTGAATATGAAATAATGAAAAAAAAATGAATCAGTGTTAACTATGTACCACATGCCCCAGCTCCTTAAACTGCAGTTCACAATCCCATGTGAGGTGTCTCAGTGAAATATGGGAGTTATAAAATTTATTATCAGTAAATGTTTAATTTCTTTACCTATTTTATATACCTATATATCCAGGGTCACATAAAAATTTCACAAGTGAAAAGCAGTCATGAATAGAAAAAGTTTAAGGAAGCCCTGCTATATGCTATGCTAAAATTACAATAAAAATCAATGTTAATCCTGAGAAGCTGAAGCAGTCTTCAGATTCCCCTCTTCTCTGAAGCCACACATGTAGTCTAAGTTCACTCCTAGGTGAATCCTGGAGTAAGAGGTTAGGGTGCAAAGGGGGAGGAGTGATGCTTAAAACAATTTAAACATGAAGAAATTTGTTGGACTGCATTTTATATTTCACCTCCACTGCACTGTCTCCCTCAAAGTTATTCCCCTTTGCCAAAAATGAGTCAATCAGCAAGCATTTATTAAATATTTGCTATGTGCCAAGCAATGTGTTAAGTAATAAGGATATAAAAATTAATCAATAGACCCTGAGCAAAGGATCCAGGATTTCTCATATATACAAGTTGTTTGCCAGTCTGAATACATTTACTCTGAGTTTGATACTCATTCACCTAAGATCACATAAAACCTAGGATCAAGTTGACTTTAGACTTTTGCTGGACCTAGACTTTTGCTGCCCTGTGTGTATGGCCATATGACAACTAAAGTAGAGAAAAAGAAAAAGCTGATATTCCTTAACCTTTTCATCAGAAATTCCAGAGTTAATGATGCCCCATTATCCAGTGGAGAGAATCAGAAGATAGTATTAGAGCAGGAGCCAATCCCTTTCTTAAAGGTTTACTGACACTTGGTCTTTGACTCTTTATGATCAACAACCAATACAGGGATTGCCCCCATCATCTCAAAAATGCTAAACTCCCTCCCATGTTGAGTCACACCTATGTAGTTGGCTGGAGGTAGGAAAATGAATTAATAATTAATTTATGAAATTATGAAATGGGAGCAAATACCCCCAGTTCTTTGGGTACTTGACAGGAAAGGCCACAATGGCAATAGGAAATGAAGCTATAATATCACTTTAATAGTTACAAAAAATATAAAGGCAAACATCACAGAAGTACAGTGATAGAGATGAAAGGGATTGAAGAGCCAAATGGTATGGGAACAGAAGATGAGGGAGGAAAAGAGGCAGAGAGTATCATTTTGATAACTATAGATTAGAATTGGGAGCACTTAGCAGCATGAATTAAATGAAGATAGAAACATACTTGGGGCCAGGAGTTTGAGATCTCATTTTTGTAGGGTTTTAGGGGGAACAGACTATAACTCTTATCTGTATTACCTTGGAGTTTGTTCATTAACATATCAAAATCATCTCAAAGTTGTCGGTAAAGCTTTAAAGTTAACATGCCTACATAACTTCAAAATTATCACCATCTTTTGTGTTCTGGATGCCTGGAACTTGTCTGAGATTTACATATCATGGGATCGAAGACTTTGACAGCCAAGTGTAGATATTGTCTTGATTCCATACATATTACTAGGAGGTGATTTGGGGTTAGTACAATTTGTAAATTTTGCTCCTTTGATCTTTGGGAGCATTTGTACATGATTTATTATATTTAAAATATTTAAAAAATATTTAAAAAATATTAGATCATTTGCTATCTGGGGGAGGGGGAGGGGAAAGGAGGGAAAAAATAGAATACAGGGATTTTAGAGGTGAATCTTGAAAATTATCCATGTATATGTTTTGAAAATAAAATACTTTAATTAAAACAAGAATTTTTTAAAAAGCATCCTTTAAAATCTAGCTATAATATCCACCTTCTCCATAATTTCTTCCCTGATTGCCCCTACTGAAAACGATTTCACCTGTACTACTACAGCACTTGATTTGTACATATGTCAAATCTCTATGTTGGACTGAAAGCCTCATGAAGACAAGCATCATCTTTTTACTAAATTTCATACCCTCTATGCCTATGAAATATCCTTGGAAAATTTGCTTGTATTTGTTATTGCTGCTGATTTATATAACATATATATAAAGAGAGTACTTATTACCCATTGTCCTTTGTATATGTGTCTTTATTTCCTCTTGCTGATTATTAGTATAGAAGAACTAGAGTCATTGTTAAAAGTTAGTTCCACAAAAGTAGCAACTCTGTCTTCTACAAATTTGTATTTTGGGGGGAAGTTAGGTGGTGCAGTGGATAGAGCACCAGCCCTGAAGTCAGGAGGGCCTGAGTTCAAATCTAGTCTCAGACACAATACTTCCTAGCTGTGTGACCTGGGCAGTCACTTAACCCCAATTGCCTCAAAAAAATTTTTTTTATTGTTTCTATTCAGGATTTTTTATTGAAGACTCTCAACAAACCATCAGTCCAATGTTAGAGGAAATACACTGGTAGTGGAGCTTTGAATGAATTCAATCATTCTGAAAATCCAGTGGGAATTATTCAATAAAAGTCACCAAATACATCATACTCTTTGATCCAGTGAACTCACTATTGGGTGTATACCAAGGAGGTCAATGGTAGAAAGAGTGGCCCCATATATAACAAAATATTCATAGCAGTACTTTTACTGATAAGAAGTAAAGTAAAGAAGGAAGGAAGGAAGGAAGGAAGAAGAGAAGAAGGAAGGAAAGGAGGGAGGAAGGGAAGAAGGAAGGAAGGAAAGAAGGAAGGAAGGAAGGAAGGAAGGAAGGAAGGAAGGAAGGAAGGAAGGAAGGAAGGAAGGAAGGCAGGAAGGAAGGAAGGAAGGAAGGAAGGAAGGAAGGAAGGAAGGAAGGAAGAAATATCAATTGACAATATCAATATGTAAAAGAATATTTAAGTCCTACAAGAAAGCAGAAAGATGAGGAATTTCTAGAAACATGGGAAGACTTCTATAAATTAATGTGGCATAAAGAAAACAGAATTCAAGAGGACAATATGCATGATGACTATAGAAATGTAAACAATGGCAGCTCTAAAAGCAGTAAAACTGGTGCACTATTTATTATTTTTCAGTCTCCTATGAACTGATAAGAAAATACCTTCATCTTCTCAGTAGAAAAGGGGGGACTACAGATGTGAAAACTGTATATAGTCAATATATAGATAATGGATGTCGATCTAAGTCTTTTGGCATTGCTGAATTTTGTTATTTTCATTGTTGTTGCAAGGAAAAGTTCAATGAAGAGGGCTGAAAAGAAATAACCATGCCAGAAAAACAAAAGGCTACAATAAAACTAAAGATAATTTGGGGAAATTGCTGGTTTTCCAAAGGTGAGGAGAATTATTAATCTGAAAAAGAATAGAAAAATTATCTTAGCTATCTGCAAGATTGCCAGGATCATTGTATATTCAGAGCGTATTCTAACAGTCTTTTGTGAAAATTTCAAACTGAAGATGATAGCTTTGTACCAGAACAAAATGGCTCACAAAAGTTTTGTCTGGGATTGAATACTCCTAAACTAACATTATGTTTTTGCAGGCCAAGACAAGAAGAAATGAAATGACTAGTAGGTGCTCTGGTATTTCAGAAATGGTCTGGTCATTTGCATCAGTAAGTACCTTGTAGTTAGAACAACAATAATCCCATGGTCAATTTGAAGAGATGATTTAGCCCACAAGAATGAGCTTGTCTGGATAATGAATCCCATTACACCCATGAAAAAAAATTCATGACTAGAAGTCTAGAAGCATTAGCAAAGGTAATGTTTACTCTAGTCCTTGGATATTCCAGGAAGACAAAACTATAAAAATTAATGAATAAATGAATTTAGGGAGGGAATACATTATCACAATGCCTTTCAGAATCTTGAATAGCTCAATAAAATACCACACCTTGCATCTTTTTCTCATGGGAAGCTATTCATCAAAATCTATTGATATCTTAGAGCTTTCCTCTCTTAGAATGAAAAGTAATTAAGTTGAAATTAGCTTGTCACATGTATATCTAACTAAATTCACACCAAAAAAAAATCTAAAGCTCATCAACTAATAGGACTTATTTTAGAATTAAAGGTGACTGGGGACATGACTGGAACATACAAGTCCTATCTTCCATTCATGAAACATCAGATGCTGATATATAACTTCGTCCTTCCCTAAGTTTTGGCCAGTTGGAAATATGAGTAAGGAGCTCAGAAGAAAAGTTAGGCTGAAGATTCAGATTTAAGATTCCATTGTTATATGTGCTGAGGTGACAGCTGAATCAGTGGCAGTAGATAAGATTATCAAGGAGAGATTACATAGAGGGAAAAGAGGAATGGATATCTGAATTGGGCCTTGAAGAATATCCACATTTAGGTATGGAAAATCAATGCTGTATATACCAACAAGGAACAGTCAAAAAGTAGAAAAACCAGAAGAAAGTGTTGAAGAGTCAATGGAGATGACAGTGTCAAGAAGCAGAAAGTACAATAGTATCAAATGTTTAGAGACACCAAAGAAGATATGAAAAGGACATTGATTTAGGTAAATAGGTAACCTTTGAAGGAGTAATTTCAGCAGTGTTAAAAGTGAAAGCTAGTCTACAATGTTCTTATCAAAGGAGATTTTATTGGAAAATGAAGTAGATATCAGTCTCATTATTATGATTTCAAAGGAATTAAAAAAGTGATTCCTTTATTCCATTCAGTTCTCTACTCAACTGCTCAGCTATTGACTAATGCCTAAAATTCTATCATTAGATAGCCATTTCTTTATCTTAAGACTTTGATATCATACAATTTTTCTTGTGCAGCAAGATAACTGTATAAATATGTATACATATATTGGATTTGTCATATATGTTAACATAGTTAACATGTATTAGACTACCTGCCATTTAGGGGAAGGGATAGGGGGAAGGAGGGAAAAATTTGGAACAGAAAGTTTTGCAAGGGTCAGTGTTGAAAAATTACCCATGCATATGCTTTGCAAATAAAAAGCTTTAATAAAAAAATATGCTATAAATTTGCCATGTAAAAAAACAAAAAATAATTTAAAATAATTAAAAAATAGAATTAGATTATTTAATTTACATTTAGTTTTTACTCTATCTTTCCCTGGTCCTTTATTAAAAAATAATTTTATTGCAAAAAAAAGATTTTGATATATTTTAAAAATTAAAATCATTCTAGTACCAAAATCCACCAAAGAACATAACTTCTTAAAGAGTAAAATCGGTGAAGTGGGAAAGTACAAAAGCTAACTGAAGAAAATAATCCTTAAAAACAGGTTACTAATTACTCTGAGACATCAAGAATCAATCAAACAAAATCAAAAGAATGGAAAAATAGAAGAAAATGTAAAATACCTCCCAGGAAAAATTAAAAGCTCCCTAAGTAGCTACAATATTCTTTATCTCCTATCACTTATTTACAACTTAGTATGAGGGAAGGGTCAGAGAACAAGCTTTGAAAGCAGAGATAGTAAGTATGAGAATATTACATATTTGTGGACAGGGGAGAAAAGAGGTCTCAAGGATAAAAGAAAAGGGAACAAAAATGTAAAGGAAAGTAGGCATGCTTTCTTCACAATTTCACTTAGTTTGGACCCAGTTCTTTTCACAATTTTACTTAGGTTGTGATTCCAACTCAATAATGAAAGTCAATCTAACAAATAATTCTGATTAAAAATGTTCCTTTTACATTCTGAAACTATTCTGATTATGCTGGTAAAACAAAAGATAAACAGAACAAATTAAATTGGGAGGAAGGAGAAGGGAGAAGGAATTGAGAGTTCATAGACATCTCCTGACAGAAGTAATCTTAAACCCTTATAAATGTAATTATTTTTCCTTCTTTTTTTTATTCCTTTGTTTCCTTCTCTTTTTTTCTTTGATTCTTTTTTTTTGGGGGGGGAATATAGATGGCTCTCATTAGTTTGTCTGTTCTGTTAGGTATTTAATTTTCAATTTTGGTTGGGCATTGAGAGTTAAACATTGTATTCTAATGACTACAAATGGCTTGAAGCCATATTTATTTTCAGATTCCTGACCTACCTTCCCAGCTGTGTATAAAATGATATTAATTCCCAAATTCCCAGCTGATACACAGCTTCAAGATAGCATATGCTATGGTATAAGGACATCTGGGAAGTGATCATCTAAGCCTTTAGTGTCATATTTATAGTTTCTGAAGCATCAGCATCAGGTATTCCACTGTGGGATATGGAATTTCATCCAGCATAGGTTTGAATGGAGCCAAATGAACTATGTTTCAGAAAGCAACAGACACTATGTTATAGTACCATGAGTCTTCATACTTATTCAGATAACTGCTATCTCCTGAGTTACTCTGCCAAAGTAAAACTAGCAGTAATGGCTGATTTTTCCCACTAGTGAGAAATTTGAATATCAATTAACTGCTGATTCTTAAGAAATCTTCCTACCCCCAATCAACATGAATCAATCAGCACTAGTCCTTGGGTCCATGTTCCTAACTCTCTCCAACCCCCATGCCTCATGCTGCTCCACTTAGAGAAGAATACTATAAAAACCCACCAGACTTTGACTAGTTTTCAGTGTCCGATTCTAAGTACCCAGCAGGGTGACTGCTTCTATTGCTTTCTATCATGTCTGATTGCTTTCTGTCCTGTCTGACTTCCCATCTTTATTTTGAGTATATATTCTCAATAAATCTGACTAGTTTTACTTTTGTTTTGTTTTGTTTTGTGTGTTTTATATTTCCTTGTACAGAGTTTTGGTACCTCAGATCTTCCTAAACTTGTACTAAGACACCCCTACCCCATGAAAGGAGATTTTAAGTCTTAAATTACAACAGCTTCCACAATATAATCTCTTTTATCCTCTTTCTACTGCAAGAAAAAAAATAAAAGTAAACAATTTAAGACTGAATGAAAGAGAATTTTAGTAAGAATCGAAGCTTGAATTCATAAGGGGAATTCACACGATGAGAGAGAGAAAATAGGGATGGGTAGGATTTAGAAAGCTTCAGGCCAAGGCTAAATGACAATAACCAGGTGTTATAGTAAGGAGGAATAGAACCAGATAGTTACTAAGCCACTAATTTTCAAATTATGTGATTGTGTGAATGGAATTCTCAAGCTCTTTCTAATGATTACATGAATGTTCAATTTGAGAATTGGGCTGTATAAGGATTGATGCTACTTCAAACTCAAGATTCAAATTATTAATCAAATGGAATAAAGGTGGTCATCAGACAAATATATGACCAGAAAAAAAAAAAAAAAGGCTGGTCATATACTGAGAGGAAGGGATAAGCAATGAAGGGCCACCATACTCAATTTTTATCTAAGCAATGTCAAGAATCAAAATCTCATGGACAGCTAATGGCAGATTTATAGAAACACTTGGAAAGAGTAGCACAAAATGGACAGGCATAAATGGGTTGAAATTGTTCTTAGTTGGAATGATTTCTCATTTTGATGAGATTTTTGTTGTTCAGTTGCAATCACGTTTGGCTCTTTGTGATCTCATTTGGAATTTTCTTGACAGTGATATTGTAGTGATTTGCCATTTCCATATTTAGCTCATTTTACTGATAAGAAACCTGAAGCAAATTGGATTAACTGACTTAACCAGGGTCATACAGTTAGGAAGGGTCTGAAACCAGATTTAAACTCAGAAAGATGAGTATTCCTGATTCCAGTCCTAGTTCTCTGTGCACTGAGCCTTAGGTAAGATTATAGATCCTTCAAAGGATTAAAATATGAGAATTGTAGGAAAGGTTAGTCTGAGCCCTAAATTCTAGTCTAGCTTCTACCATTAATAGACTATGTAATCTTGGACAAATCACTTTCCCCTTGAAAGTGCTAGTTCCTTCATCTGTAAAATGAAGGAATGGATATTATTTTCAAAGTTCTTTCTTTTAATATTCCATGACTCATTTAGATGCTTTTCACGTCTATGGAGATAAGAAGAGAGAAATAGAGTCTGATTATGAAATTGAAATCTCTTTGGGGAGTAGTAATATTCTTAAACTGTTATTTATACCTTGGTATGAAGGAAGGGCCTGAGAGTGAGCTTTGAATAGAAAAGAGAGTAAATATGAGAACATTAGATAACTCAGGAAGGAGCTGAAGGAAAAGTAGATCTCACTGATAAAAAAGGGGGGGGGGAAATAGAATGGATATAAAATGGTGAACTTGCTTCCTTCATAAAAGATCGCATATAGTAGCACATTTCAGTTAAGTGAAATTGAAAAGATTTTTCCATCAACAAAATTAGTGCAACTAAGCTAAAAAGGAAAACAGTCCACTGAGGGAAAACTTTGTGCAACAGGTATCTCTGAGAAGGCTTTAGTATCCAAGATATATAGATAATTATTAAAAAAAAAAAAAACAAGAAAGAAATAAGACTAAAAGCCATTACCTGATAAGTAAGTGGTCAAAGAATCTGACTAATAATTCTTCATAAATTTATAGAAGCAAGCTATCTCAGAACTCATCTACTATAACTTCATCATTTTATATGTGTAGATTTTCATAAAAATTTTTGGAAAAGTGAGAAAATCAACATATGGGTTCTAGTTATTAATATTCTCTTGGTACCTTTTTAGGGCAAGGATAAGTACAAGATTTTTCCCAAATCTTTCCTATTGTCCCATCTTTCAGATAGCTTGAAAATTATTTGCCAGTGCCCTTATAATATTGTAGAAAATACTGAGGGAGTGAAATTGAGAGGACAAAGGAAACATAATCTCTGATAACAATTCCTGAAAATTGGTTATTTATAAGGAGAGCTAGAGTCTTCCTTACATATTTGTACTTCCAAAAATTAGGCTAAGAATATTATATGACAATCAATTCTAATGAATGTGACTCTTTCCAAAAATGTGATGATTGATGCCAATTCCAATGATCTTGTGATGAAAAGAGCCATCTACACCCAGAGAGAGTATTGTGGGAACTGAATGTGAATCATAATATAACATTCTCACTCTTTTTGTTGTTGTTCACTTGCATTTTGTTTTCTTACTCATTCACTTTCTTTTTTTGATCTGATTTTTCTTGTGCAACAAGAGAATTGTATAAATACGTTTATACATATTGGATTAAACATATATTTTAACATGCTTAACATATATTGGATTGCTTGCCATCTAGGGGCAGAGGTTAGGGTAAAGAGGGGAAAATCTGAAACACAAGGATATGCAAGGGTCATTGTTGAAAAATTATCCAGGCATATGTTTTGAAAATAAAAAGCTTTATAAAAAAAATTAGGCTAAGATTCCCATGAAGATGAGATAGTTTCCTGAAGACAAGACATTGCTTTTTTTCTCTCCTTTTCCCTCCTAAAAATTTGCAAAAAGTCTAGGTTGTCACTGGACAAATGACCTAATAAACTGCTGGATTAATCTAATTCAATAAATTTGTCTTCTTTCAGTTTCAGTTTCTTTAAACAGGATCTCTCAGAACTACCTGTCACCTAACTGCCAAGGATGTCTAAGGCTTAATGAGCAAGTGTTTATTAAAAAAAAAAAAAAATCTAGGTACTTCAAAGAAAAATGCTTGAGAAATATTCATGGTTTCCAATAGAAAGATGAGCACAATGCTTTTTTACTTTAAATTATAATATTCATGAAAGACTTAGGGTGTTACAATTTTAATACACTTAGCATACCACTAAGGCCTGGTTTTCCTAAATTGCACTTGCTAAATGCAATTCTTTTTTCCCTCAATTCCCAGACCCATTTTGTTTTTCACTTTGTTTTTCCCAAGGGGCATACTATTCTAGCTTCTCCCCATGAAATCTGACTCTATTCCATTCAAGGTGGAGCCAAAGCTGCAATAAATCTGCTTTCAAACGCTTCCATTTATTTATTGAGATCTTAAATGATTTGATTCTAATATATTCAGGCCTAACAACAATGTGGAAAATTAATTCCTTAAATTTTGCCTTGATTTATTCGTCGTTTCCAACTCAATATGGTGAGAGAGACGTATCTATTGTGGTACCATAGGCTGAGCCCCACATGTACAAGATAATTTTGCCCATGAATCAGGACAGAGAAAAGACCAAAAACAAATACATAACATTTCCCCTTCCCTCCTATTCTAGAGCTGTGAAAGACAGTCAGTTTGTTGGCAGGTTTTCGAAATGTGTTTTTAAAAGTTGATGAGAGAATTTAATTTTGGCATCCTAGAAAGGGAAGTCCCCTTCCTTACTCACTCTTCTCCCTCCCCCCTTTTCTCCCCTCCCCCAAGGCCCAGGATAGCAACCCAGCTTCCCCTTGGTGTTTCTGGGTAGGCTATGGAAGTACAATTAAGCTGCCACTATAATGATGGAAGCTCAGTCCCTAATCTGTAGCTGAATCTAGGTCACTGGGATCCTTTGAAGCTGCAGCTGTCCATGTGGGGCTTCTCTCCCCTGCAGGGATCCAGAACCATCCAGAATGCTGGGCTTCCCCCATAATTGTAAACATCATCATTCTTCTCCAGCCATTCTGCTATGATTGCCTCCTCCAATAATCAATTTCTGACTTTTTTTTTCTTTTATGGAAGGGGCTAAACCTGAGTGAACTTGAAACTCCAGGCTGCCTCTGTAACATCCCTCATTCACAAGCTTATATGTTGAATTCTCCATGTAAATACATATTTCTGCCACAAAAGCTAAATATTAATATCACTTTTCTCTCTTACTATAAACACCAACAGTAAAATCTGGTGTCTCATAAAAAGAAGGCAAAGCTGGGCTTTTCTCCATGTGCAGCATGTGAAGCATCTTTTTGGGTATCATTTAAGCGAACATCATGTCAACAGGGTGCTTCAAATGACAGTCGTGCTCTGAGCTGGGGAGAGGGCAGAGCAGAGAGATCCTGGATCCCTAGCACTTGACTGCTTAATGGGGTTTCTGTTGCTAAGAAAAATCTAAATTGTTCTTTCATGTCAGAGCTGTAAATTATACCATTGTACCCATTTATTTGACATGACTTTTTAAAATATTCATTTGAAATTGCTTTTTTTTTCTCCTCCTGTTCTATATAAAAGACATCATTTCCATTCTGGATGTAAACTGAGATTCTTAAGCATATGTATTTTCATGGTTCCTTTATTCTATTCTATTTTTAGTTTCTACATTTTTTATTGTTCCATCAAAAAGTAACCATATTTTAAAGTAAACAATCAGCAGAAGAATAAAATAGCCAGAGTTCTTAAAATTTAAACTACTAGTTATATACATATGAAAGTATAAATTAATTCTTTCAGAAATAGACTGGAAAGACAAAGTTTTTAAATATGTTTCTTAGCTTGCTATTCTTCTCCCTAGTAAAACTGGCCCGCTTGTTGTTGCCCATAAATGATATTCTTTCTCCCACTTCAGCAACTTTACACAGATTATTCCCCTGTTCCTGGAGTACTTTCCCTCCTCACTTCATTGTTCCCTTTGGGAATCCCCAGCATTTTTCAAAGTCAAGCTCTAGAATTGGTCCTATCCTAGGTCTTTCCAGATCTTCCTCAGTTTTTCCTTTCTCTTCTTTTCCCTCAAATTATTTTAATTTACTTTGTAAATATTTTTACTTACTTATTGTTTTGTATACTTATTTTTCTCCCTAGGGTGGTAGCAATGTCCTAAACTCTCTTCCATGCAAATTAAGTTAAGTTTTTTCTATAATAAATGCAAGGGACTAATTGCTTAGACTGTTGAAATCACTTCCTCATTTCCTAGGTACAAAGTAGCCACGGGGAGTTCCAGGGGTGATTTGAAGTTTGATTGGTGGATTCCCATGGGTAATTCAGGCAAGGGAGCATCAACTTTGGCATTCTCCTCCCTTACTACAGTTAAGTAAATCACTTGTTGTTAACTATTGAGTAACCTATGAGGATCTCATTTTGTTCCAAAATCTACCCTAAACTACCACAGGACTATTCAGTCAGACCCAGCACAGAACACTCACTCTCTCCCCAAGAGAACTGAAACACCTTGATGTCAGGATCAATTTTGGTTTTGCCTTTGTATTATTAGAACATAGCACATAGCAGGCATTTTTAAAATGCTAGTTGAACTGTATTATATTGAAGGGTGAGTGATGAACATCATTCTTAATTTTGCCTCAAATATCTTCATAGTACAAAAATAGTGGACAGCTTTTTTTTCAATTCCTGTAATAATTATTGACCTTAACATTTAAAAAAGAAAAAGAAAAAACAAATAAATTGCAAAATGAAGGAGGGCAAGATGAAAAGGTAAAAATAAAGAAGGTAAATAAGAAGATGACTCAACTCCTTCCCCAAAAGAAAAACAACCAAAGTAGAAATATCCATCATGTACAGATCAATTTTAGCATTTAAAACACTTCCTCCTCAATGGCTCCTCTTCTTCCTCCAAACTTCCCCAGATGTACCCTTACTCTGAGCTTTTCTTGCTTTACTCTCCCCCAGGCATTTTATCTATGTATTTTATTATCTCTTCATTTATTATCTCTACTCAGATGAGTTCCAAATTTACATCTTTATTTCTGACTTCACTTCTATACTCTAGTTCTGTAGTTTCCAGTGTATGACATTTACATTGGGCTATTCTTTTTGTTACCTAAAATTCTAAATACTTAAAATAATCTTTCTTCTTTCTCCCCAAAGAAACTCCCACTCTAGACTTCCCTATTTCTGTCAATGACAGCACTCTTCTTTCAGAGACCTGGCTTAAAACCTTAGATTCCTTTCTATCTCTGTTCCTCTTCAACACCCCCAAAACCACCCTCACTTTAATTAGAATTACCAGGTTACCATGCCTTGAAAAAAGTCATGGGTATTAACCACTATGTAGTAATAGGAAAAGCACAAGATTTGAAAAAAGACCTGGCTTTTAATACTACCTCTGGCACTGGATATTCAGAAATGTTGTATTTCTCTTCCATTCTGCCAGTCTGTCTTCATCATTCCTTTAAGAGTGATTCCAAAGTCACCCCCCCCCAGAAGCTCCTGTAGCTCATCCTGTCCCATTTTGATCACTTCTACAATTGTGTGGTGTTTTAGGTATACCTTTTTGCAGCTCTTACTTCACAGGATCAAATAAGGTCATGTGTTTAAAGCATTTTGAAAAACTCAAAACTGCTCCATATATATGTTATTCCTTTTACCTAGGATTTATTTTTTTTCCCATTTTTAACATCTGTTAATCCCAGAATTCCTTTTTTTCCTCCTCTCTACTACTCTGTCTCAATCCTGCCATTGTTCAAATCCCACTTCCTCAGTGAGGGCTTACCTGACCATTTCAACCAAAAAAATATTTCACTCTCCTCTGAACTCATGTAGACATCCTGTTTATACCACTTATATAGCACTTAAAATATACTGCTTCCTGTGGTCTGTAACCTTAAAGTAAGTGGTATAATTTCATCAGCCTCAGCATCTTTTCTGTATTAGTCTCTTTATCTGGACAGTAAGTTCTTTGAGGCCAAGCATTTTGTTGGATCACATCTATTTTTATCCACCACAGATGTTAGCATAGTGACTTGTGCTTAGAGGTTTTCAATGATGATTGATTGATTGGCCTTGGAATTCACTAACAATATCTCTCTTAAAAGATAAATTATCTGATCAACTATGATAGACTTAGCTCTCCTCAGCAATACAAATGATGCAAGACAATTCCAATAAACATGGGACAGAAAAGGCTACCCCCATCCCAAGGGAAAACTATAAAGACTGAAAATGGATCAAGGCATATTATTTTCACTTTTTTGTTTGTTTGCTTTTTCTTTCTCGTGGTTTTTTTCCCTTTTGGTCTAGTTTTTCTTTTACAACATGACTAATCTCAAAATATGTTTTAAATGATTGTATGTGAATAACCTATATCAGATTGCTTGCTGTCTTGGGAAGATGGGAGGTAAGGGAGCAATAGAGAAAAAAATTGTAACTGAAAATCTTACAAAAATGAATATTTCAGGCAGCTAGATGGTGGAGTGGATAGAGCACTGGCCCTGAAATCAAGACGACTTGAGTTCAAATCAAGTCTCAACACTTAAAGCTACTGTGTGACCCTGGGCAAAATCACTTAATCCCAACTGCCTCAAAAAAAAAAAATGTTGAAAACTATCTTTACATGAATTGGAAAAACAAAATATTATTGAGAGGGGAAAAATGCCACCCTGTGCAAGGAAGACAAATCCAATCCATGTATAATAATAATTTTATTTCAAAGAATCTGTAATCTCTTTGATAGGGGTACTCTCTCCTACTGGATAGTTCTCATCTTATATACAAGACAACTTCCTTACAATGTCTTGACATGTCCCTGACTCCAGTATATCACACAAACTAATTCTTACCTTCACTCTATGACCAATTCTCTTCTTTTTCTAGTCATAGAGCTCACTACAGAATTTATCTTTTGTACCACTTCTCCTAGACATTTCCTCATTTCAGGTGATGGCAGAAGCTCAATGAGGTAATGCTCTTACAGACATTAAAGAACAATATTGATGTCTATTATTATTTTTGTAATAATTATTAATACATGTTAGTATTCTTTGAGAAGAGATTTATAAAAAAATTATTATATTTGATGAAGATGCAAAATACAATAGGATTAAGAATTTAAAACTAAGAAATGACTTTCCAAAAACTAAATTGAGCTCTACTGAAACAAATGCTTTCTTCTTGATCTGACTTCAAGTTTTCAAAAAAGAAAAAAATCACTTTTCTTAACTTGCTTTGCCTGGGGTTAGACTTTTCACTAAAATGATCTGGATACTATTGATATTTTTGGCTCTTTTCAAACACTTGTGGCTCTGGGTCTCAAACTGTTTGGGTGAAAGACAGGGAGGTCATAAATAAGCATTATCCTTTTACAGTACTTGGAAGAAGATGGAAAATGAACAGGTAAGATGATGTCTGTTCCTTTATAGGCAGTTAGTTCAAATACTTGGAGGTGTCAGTTAGGAGCAGCTTTTGAGAGGCTGGCTAGTAGTACTCCTGTCCTCATGGGATGGGACCCTGGAAAGACTGTGATCTTGGGAAGGTATTGGCCTTTGGTGATTTCTCTAAACCAAGAGATGAAAGGTTTAGTCAATGTACTTTTACAAGATCCACAGAATCATGACATTTTACAACTTAAAGGGACCTTTGTCTAACTCCTTCATTTTAAAAGTCAAGAAACTGAAGCCCACAAGGTAAAAATACATGCCTCATGCCTGAGTCAGCTGCAATCTATTATTTTCACACCATAGGCCTGAATCTAAAAGCTGCATCCAGAAATAATAATCTATCAGTTTGAGTGGGAAATTTGCCTGAGCAGAGAATGGAAAATTAATGCTGTTTCTTCCTTTTCCTCCACAGTATGCTACAATTAAGCCTGCATGTCAATATTTTGATATTGTTTCCTTTGAATTGGCCACCATGCTGCAAGAGCCTGAAAACCACTTGTGATACAACTGAGAAAGTGAAATAATTTCCAGGAAGTTTGATTGAGTTCCCACCAGTAGCATGACATTATGTTTTGGGTTTTTTTTTTTTTTGTTTTTTTTTGTTTTGTTTTTTGTTTTTTTGCAAAATAGACAAACATGAGATTGTTCCAAAAATCATGGAGTCCTTTCTCAACAAATATATTTCCCACACCCCAAAAAGCTAATCATTGCTTGAGAATCAAGTTCTCCATAGCTAGGAAGGCAGTCAAGCGAGGCTGTTACATTGCAAAGGAATAGGGTGGAAAGAATTTGCTTAATAAGGAATTGCCCTCCAAGTTGTTTCAGTATTTGTGGGGTGTGGTTATAGATTCCCTTTTAGAAAGTTACCATGTCTTCCTTGATCACTTCAATCATATGGAGATTAATCATTAGAAATGTCCAACAAAAGTGAAACATACCCTTAAATCTAGACATGTGCTGGAGATTTCTCCTTGTCTTTAGAACATTATTATTGAGTTATTCTAGTCTAGTCTTCATAATCCCATTTGGGGTTTTCTTAGTTAAGATACAGGAGTAGTTTGTCATTTCCTTCTCTAGCTCATTTTATAGATGAGAAAACTGAGGCAATACCATTTGGGATTTTCTTAGCTAAGATACAGGAGTGGTTTGTCATTTCCTTTTTTGGCTCATTTTACAGATGAGGTAACTGAGGCAAACAGGATTAAGTAACTCATTCAAGAAAATAAGTGTCTAATGCCAAGTTTAAATTTTAAAAGATGAATCTTCTTGATTCTCAGCCCAGTGGTCTATACACTGAAAAACTTAGAAAGAACAGTCTGTACTATCTTCTCCCACTTTCTCAACACTAGCAAACTCTTTAGTTTCTAACAATGTGACTTCCATACAGACTTTACTGAAACTGGACAAAGACCACCTTATCATTTAAGTCATGGAGATGTTTTTCCATTTGGCTTTTTCTCTTCCCTTTTGTGACATCTAAGTTTTAAGATCATCTCTATCTTCTTAATAGCTTTCTTAAGAATCCCTTCATACTTCCCTCTTATGGTTTTTCATCTATCTCTCTGCCCACAAAGAATCTTAAATCTAGAGCTAGTAGAGGTGGCAGGGACCATCTACTTCAACACTTTCATTTAATAGATAAAGAACTTGACTTCTAGTGAGACTGAGTGAATTGCCCAAGAGTACAATGATAAAAAGAATATGAATTCAGGTCTTCTGACTTCAAAGCCAGTTTCCTTTTAATATTATCCCTTTGCAGAGTCATTTCTTTTCTATTTCTTTTGCTCAGTTCTCATCCTTCTTCTGTGCCATATATGTGTGTATTCCCTAAGGTTCAACCATGATACAATGGAAAGAAGACTGGACTTAGAGCCAGAAAACTTAAATTCGAACCCTTGAGCAAGCAGCATGGTACAATGGGAAAAGTGTTGACTCTAAATTGAGAGAATATGGTTCAAATCCCATCTTTGAGAATTAGTATTGGTGCAGCCTTCGGCAAGTGACTTAACTTCCCTCTGATTCTGAGGTCTCTTGCAACTCTAGGTCCAGATCCTATTATCTAAATTGTTCATGCTCTTAGCACTTCAGTTTTCTCATCTATAAAGTGAAAGGGTTAAATTATATCAAAGCTTCTTAAACTGTGGGTTGTAGCCCCATATAGGTTTTGTAACCAAATGAGAAATTACGATTTATCAGCAAATGCTTGATTTGTATGCTTATTTAATATACCTATACATCTAGAGTCATATTAAAATGGCTCAGGCAAAAAGGAATTGAGAGTAGAAAAACTTTAAGAAGCCCTAAATTAGATGACCTCTAAAATCCCTTAAAGTCCTTAAAGACCCCTTTAGCCCAAATAGCCCCAGAGTTCTAGAATTTTATGCTCCCATACTCTCTCCTTTAGTGAGTTTATATTCTACCATGGTTGTAAACACCTTTGTGAGTGTGATTCCCAACTCTCTATTTCTTTCCCCAACTTCCCTCTAGATCTTCAGTCTCCTTTCTAATGACTTGACAGATGTCCTGCCAAGATCTTCAACTCATCACATCTAGCACTAAACTTAGCATATTCTTCCCTAAACCCACTCTTTCCCTTTCTTTTCTACTTCTATTGATGGAAGACCATTCTCCCAAAATCCCAAGATCTTAATAATAATAGCTGACATTTGGAGAACTTTAAAGTTTTCAAAATGCTTTATGGACTCTGTTTCATTGGAATAAGAGATAAGTGATGTTATTTCCATTTCACAAATATAAAAACCAAGGAAATGTGAAGAACAAAGAGTAATAATAGGTAATATTTATGTGATATTTACTATGTTTTAGGCACTGTTCTAACTTCTGTACACTTTTATCTCATTCATCCTCATAACAATCCTGAGAGGTAGATGCTATTATTAGCCCCATTTTATAGATAAGAAAACTGAGTTAAATAGAGCTTAAGTGACATGCCAAGAGTCACATAGCTAATAAGAACTCAGTTCTTTCTGACTCCATGCCTATAATGGCATCTACCTTTCCCTATCAAACACACAATACACACAAGCATATATGTGCACACATAAACATATATACATACATGTATACATTATACACACATGTATTGTGTGTATAAATGTATATTATAGATATGTAAATCTATCATTATCAAAAAGCAGTATGAGTGAGTGACTCTGGGGAAATCCCTTAATCTCTTTTTGCCGCAGTTTTCTCTTCTATAAAATGAGGATAATAATAGCACTTACTCCCCAAAATTGTGTGAGAAGTATAAAGTGCTGAACACATAAATGTTAGAAATTATTGTTTGCATTAGTGGTAGTAATAAGTGTCTGATTTAAACTTGGGTTTTCCTGACTTCACGCTCAGAGCTCTCTTCACTCACTGCCTCAAACTTGAAAATTCCCCATTGTCACACTATTAGGTATCATGGGCAAAACTTGAACCAATGTTTTTCAACTCCAAGTCCAGTGGTCTTTCCACTAGACCAGCAGTTCTAAGTGTCCCTTTATACTTTTAAAAATTATTGAGGTTCTGGGGGCAGCTAGATATTACAGTAGTTAGAGTATCAGCTTTGAAGTGAGGAGGACCTTGAGTTCAAATGTGGCCTCAAATACTAAATACCTACTAGCCGTGTGACCCTGAGCAAATTACTTAACCCCAATTGCCTCACCAAAAACAACAACAACAACAATTATGAGGTTCTTAATATCAGATTACTTGCTGTCTTGGGGAGAGAGAAAAAAGGGAAGAGGGAGAAAAAATTTGGAACACAAAAGTCTTACAAAAATGGATGTTGAAAATTATTTTTATATGTATTTGGAAAAATAAAATACTATTGAGAAAAAAAACTACTGAGGCTCCCAAAGAATTTTTGTTAATGTGTGTTATACCTATTAATGTGTATCATATCAGAAATGAAAATATATTATTATGATGAAAATAGTTTTAATTTCCCAGAATCCCAGGAGTTCTGAGACTAAATTTTGAGAACTGCAGTTATCCCTTCCACAAACTTTCCCCATTGAGGTTTCAATATATCATGGATGGGCATAGGAAAATAAATGAGAATTTTGGGGAATTTTGGAGCAGCCATAGATCACATGTGTAGGCTAGCAGATAACACAGAAAAAGTTTAGAAAATCAGAACTGCATAAAACATATGTATAATATTGTAAAATAACATATTTTATCTTTTATTATAATAAATTCAGACTTCTCAGGTACAAAGGTACACAGATTTTTCAGATCATGAGGGTGCTGAGAACTTAACCCCAGCAGCGTGGAAGGAATAACTATATCATAATAGTTGATGGAGCCAACTACTTGACTCAGTTCTGAGATTGGGGAAGTCCTGAAGCTAAATCCAGCTTTAGATTCTTACTAGCTGTGTTACCCTGGGCAAATCATTTAATCTCTCTGTCTTAATGCAGTAGAAAAAGAAATGGCAAACCATTCCAGTATCTTTGTCAAAACAAAAACAAACAAATGAACAAACAAAAACAAAAAACATGGACATATGGTCCACTTGGGTAGCAAAGAACAGAACATAATCAAATGTCTAAACAGTGATAGCTTATGTTGCTGATGTGGCTTATACTAGTCAAATTTATACTTGACTTATATTCAAATAGGAAACCACAAAATCATACATAAGGTTCCCAGTTGGCCATATATTGGCTTAGAAAATCACATTTTAACATTACTTATATTCTGTTATATTTTTATTTAGCTACTTAAATATTTCCCAATTACTTTTTAATCCATATTTGGTAGTGTTGTGGACTTCAGATTAGCTTAGAAAATGATATATTAACATTAACTATGTTCTATTGAATTTTTATTCACTTTATTAGATATTTTCCAATTACATTATAATCTGGTCTGTCCTATTTAGGATTATTGTGGGGCACATGAGGCCAGGGACCAGTTTGATACCTGGAGTTTGCATGTACCAACAGATCTATAAGAGCTTTGCAAAGAACTTTACATATATTACTTCATTTAATTCTCAAGGCCCCATGAGACAGGTGCTGTTATTATCTCTATTTTGCAAATATGGAAGCTAAAGTTTATTAAGTAATTTGCCTAGGATCACATAGCTAACAAGTATCTAAAATGGGATTCCTGAGTTCAATGCATTATGTTCTTCACCAAGATGTCTTCTAACGCTTTTCCCCTCTCCCACACACTCAGTTGTCAAGTCTTGACATTTCTTATTCTTCAGCATCTTTTGCATTCATCCCTCCTATCCATTCACATTGCCACCATTATAGTCTTAGCTCTCATCTGTTCTCACTGACTTAACTTCTGAACTGACTTTCCTGTCCAAGACCATTCCAACTGGATGAGACAATCCATCTTCCTTACCAAACTCACCTCCATGCCATCTTAAGATCAAGTAACTTTAATAGGAAAAAAAAAAGCTAAATTTCAATATCTCTTCATTGCTACCAAACAAGATCCAAACTCCTGATTTTGACATTCAAGGTTTTCTGCAACTTTATCTCAATCTCTCTGTCCAGACTTATTTCATATACTTTCTTTTACATGATTTAGAGCCATTCCCATATTTTCCATCCCCTATTCACATCCTTTCTTCATCTATCTATGTACCTTTGCTTATTGTTGTTCAATCATTTCATGTCTGAATCTTCATGACTCCATTTGGGGTTTTCTTGGCAAAGATACTGAAGTGGTTTGCCATTTCCTTCTCTAGCTCATTTTACAGATGAAGAAACTGAGGTAAACAGGATTAAGTGATTGGTTCCTGGTCATACAACTAATAAATTGGGCCCAATTTGAATTCAGGAAGATGAGTCTTCCTGATTAAGGATAAATCCCTTTTCCTCTCTCTTTTTTTTTTCTTTTTCTTTTTTCCAGGCAATTGGGGTTAAGAAACTTGCCCAGGGTCACACACCTAGTGCTAAGTGTCTGAGGTCAGATTTGAACTCGGGTTCTCCTGACTTCAGGACCAGTGCTCTATCTACTGTACCATCCAGCTGTCCACCACCCCCATTTCCCTCCTCCTTTTCAGTTTCTCTCTTCAAGGACTGCTTCAGTTATCCCTTTAATAAAGATCATAGATCAAAAGATCCCCATTTTTCATCTGCAAAATGATGAAGTGGGACTAGGTGATTTCCAAGGCTCCTTCTAGTTCTAAAATCCTGTGATTCTTGAATCCTATGAAAGTGACCTTTCCTTCTTCAACTGTTATCTAGCTGTTTGTCTGGAGCATTCTTTTTCATTACTCATTTCCCTTGAGTCATACATAGTTATATGTATACTTGTTTTTGCCTAATTATATCATAAAATCCTTGAGTGTAAAGTCTGTAATTTATCTATGTATGTATGTCCTATTTCCTGTATTATAGGTACTTTAAAAAGTTATTTGAATTGAGTAATACTTATCTTTATTTAGTACTTTTCCCCTTATAAATCACTTTACAGATACCAAGCACTTCTAATTCTCACAACAATCCCTTGAAATAAATTTTTGCAACTTATTCATATGCCCATTTTACAGATGAGAAAACAGGATTAGAGAATTTAAGCAACTTTCCTAATATCAGATAGTAAATGATAGGGTCAGGAACTCAAGTCTTCTGATTCCAATAATAGCCCTCTTTCTACAACTGACTTTATTTTCCAACCCTCTCCTTCCCAAAACAAGTTCTTCCTTCATGAAGATTGGAAGCTCCTTAAAGATAAAAGAGCAATCACAATGGAGCCATTACACCAAAGAGAGCTCAAGCCACTATTCTATGTTCTGATTTGATGGCTTCATTTACCTGTGTAACATCTCTTATATATGCTCCTTCTCTCCTCATTACCTCACACCTGGACTACTACAATAATTTGCTGGGTCACAAACCCCTCCCCATCAAAGTCCATCTTCTACTCAGGGGCCAAATTGATCTTCATAAAGTTTAGGTCTGACTATTTTACCCCATATTGTTAAATAAATTTCCCTATCATCTCCAAAATTAAATATAAAATCTTGTTTGGCATTCAAAACCCTTCATAACCTACCCCTTCCCCAACCTTTCCAGTCTTCTTATACCTTACATTCCACCACCACCCCCAATCCACGGATGACTTATTGGACCGTAGAGTATATGAACAACACACTCCATCTATAACTCCAAGCATTTTCACTGCCTCTAACTCATATTCCTAGAATGATCCCCCTGTCCATCTCTGCCTTCTGGCTTCCTTCAAATCCCTGCTAAAATTTCACTTTCTGCAGGAAGGTTTCTTTTCTGATCCTCCTTAATACTAGTGCCTTTGCTCTTAGACTATCTCCAATTGCTTGTTGAACATAGTTATCTTCATGTTTTGTCCCCATTAGAATATGACATTTTTGAGAGTAGGGAGTATCCTTGATCTTTCTTTGTATTCTCAGTTCTTAGCACAGTTTCTACCATATAATAGTAATGTGTTTAATAATTTGTTATTAAATAATAATGTGTGTTTGATGATTAACAGACCCACTATCTTCCAATGATTTCATCACAAATCTTTTCTTTGGGCCTGAACAAATTCTTTACTTTTCCTCCCTGCCCCATGGCACCATAAGGAAGCATGGTTTGAATTTCTGCTTTAACTGGCAATCTCCATTGCAAAAATTTAGAAGAACTAGACTTCAATCAATACATTTTCAACAACAAAGGAATTATCCCTATTTTTGTTGTTCAGTAGTTTCAATCATGTCCTACTCTTTGTAACTCCACTTGGGGTTTTCTTAGGAACAATACTGGAGTGGTTTTTGACATTTCCTTCTCCAGTTCATTTTACAGATAAGGAAATTGAGACAAATAGGGTTAAGTGATTTGTCCAAGGTCACACAGCTAGGAAGTTTCTGAGGCTGGATTTGAAATCAGGAAGATGAGTCTTTATTTCACTAACTGAGCCATCCAGTTGTCCCATTTATCCCTATAGAAGAGTACAAATGTGGAATTGTGTTTTTATAAGAAGATAACAAAATCCCATGTCCTACATGAGATCTTTCCTGATCCCCCAAGCTGTTAGTGCCTCCCAAAAAACCACTTATGCACACATGCACACACACAAACACATAGACACACACATACCTCATATTTATTTTGCATGTATTTAATGATGAGGTCCTGGATGGCTGGGTGCAATTGGCAGAGAAAGACTGAAGTATTGCCCTGAGGCAAACATGGAAGGGTACTGATGGGGATCAGTTTAATTTTATAGCCCCATCTTGCTGTGTTCAGCCAAGAAATCCAAATTACTTCAAGTCCCTGATAGCCCCCCCATGTCCTGTCAGAAATTCCAGTCATGTCCCTGAGGCAAAATTTCCCCTATAAATCTGCTTATGGCCCATCTTTGCAGAACTTCTTTAGGTCACAATACTCTACCACAATACTCTGCCTCTTTGTGTCTTTCCCTTCCCCTTCCCCCTACCATTTGATGTCTTTCCTCTCTTTCCCTGGTGTCTTATCACCTCCTTAGAGCAACTAACTCTTTTAGGGTGTTAAATCCCTTTTAGGATTTAGCCTGCCAGATAAGGGATTAACCCAACCTCCTGGCTAATTGTGGTTCACTAGGGAACTTGCCTTTTTTATCATCATTAAAACCCCTTTCTTGATAATTATATCCCCTTCTCTGTTTCATATTTACCATTCCTGGTGTCTATTGTATCTATTCATTTTGTCTGTAACTTCTTACCCCAAAAAACCTACCTTTTGCCAAAAACAATGGTCATTGTGAATTCTTCACATGACTGAATCTCAACATTTGGCGTCTCTCCTAATACACATCATCTGGTACCACATCATTTGCTACATCAGCCATATCATTTAATATGTGTACACATTAAACCTTCCATATGTATTGTCTCTCCATTAGAGTATGGATCTTTGAAAGCAGGAATGACCTCCTTTATTTGTCCTGTCAGAGTTTAGCAAAATGCTTTGCACAGTGTAAGCCCTTAATAAATATTTTATTCATTAATTCATTAATCTTTTGTGATAGAATGTAAACTCTTTGAAGGCAGGGAATGTTTCACTTTGTCTTCATAACCCCAGTGCTTAGAAACATGCCTGGCATATAATAGGCACTTAATGAATGCTTGTTGCTTGATTAATTAATATTTCACTAAAAAGAGAGGAAAATGTCATGCATTCTGAAATTATGAACTAATGCTAATGTCACATTTTCACAGCTCAGATCGCTGTTGCCAAGAAATAACAAATCCCCCATTCCTACATATTTTCTGTGAGATTTCAAAGTTTATATCTCAGACACATTTTAGGACAAGGAGAAACTTGTTACTTCATAACTCTTCTTATAAGAAGTTTGGGGATTTCTCGAACAAGTTAAGGGGGGTGGAGGTGGGGAGAAGGTGGGGAAGTAGAGCTGGGAGAGTGGTTCCTTTGCTTTTGAACTTTTGAGTCCTTTACTGATTATAGACAGAACATGATTTTTCTCCCTTTTCTTGAAGGTGGCTTCAAGGCTCCAGGCAAATTCTAAGCAGACACAGCACTATCCAGATGAGGTCAAGAAAAGACATGTCAGAAAACAAGAAAAAGATCAAAGCCTTCTTGAAAATCATTTTCTGAAATGCTGAAGACTGCAAATGTGATATTCAGCTGACAAAATTTGTTTTCGAACCATTCACTTTTGCCGAGGCTACAGTGGAGGAAGTATGGGCTTGGGACTCAATATCCAGGTAGAGTAAGTTGGGAATGTGAAAGCAGAAAGAGCCCTGGCTGTGATCTCTAAGGCCTGGGGTTCAAATCCCAAACTCTGAAACTTATTATGACTTTGGTCCATTTTCTCTAAAGTTAACTTCCCTCATTCCTTAGCTGATTGTCCTATTCATCTCTATAATTCTATGGGCCAAATTTGAGTTCTGACTGGAATATTTCTTAATTGAACAAGCCATATTATTATAAAGAGTTTTGGGTTTTACTTTCCCAATTCACACAGATTATAGAGAATCAGATGTCCAGAGGGGAGCTGGCTAGGAGTCCTAGGAATATCCATTGAGAAGTTTGGGATGCCCTTTTAATGCTAACAGATCAAGGCCCCATTCAGGTGTTTCCACCATATCCACCGCTAATATCATTTAAACCATTAGTGTCACTCCAGTATTAATGATAACTAATTAATGTCAATTAGTTTTTACTAAGAGACAATTACCAAGAAGATGTACAAACATGTCCTCCAGAACTGGGTCCTTTCTACTATTTTAATCTCTGAGAATGAGCTCCAATTTAAATATTTCTCCCACCAAATAAACTTCTGGATGCAATACAGTTGATAGACAAGTCTCTTTCTTTCCCCTTGTAGAAGCAGCACAACACAGCAGAGAAAAAATTGGGCCTGGAATCAAGAAGGCTTGAATTCAAATCCAAGCCTCAGACATTAGTCTTAACATTTAACTTCTGTTTGCCTCAATTTCCTTAAGTGTAATCAAGAGGATAATGGATCTACCTCAAAGGGCCGTTATGACCATCAAATGAGAGAGAATTTATAGAAGTTCCTACCATAGCACTTTGTAAGTACCGGGTGCTACATCAGTGTTTATTTCCTTTCTTTGAAGGGCACAGTACCTTGTCTACTTTTTAGAATCTCTGTTGGGCTGGATCAATCAGATTATTCCTCAAGGTTGGCTCCTTCCCAAGCTTACTTGTTACTAGTTCTTCTGATGTTCCAAGATCTCCTCTACCAAAGTAAAAAAAAAAAAAAAAAAAGACACAAACCAAAGATAGCCTCATCACAGATACAGGCTTGAAAGTTATTTACTCAAGGTCCACCCTGGTAGGGGAAGGAAACTCTCAACTAGCTCTCCATTGCTCAGAGAATTCTCCTTATACTTCATCATCAACAAGAAGGAAAGAGAGGTGAAGTTCTTCTGTTGGGATCTTTTTTATGTGGACCCTTTATTCTGACCTAACTGCTATTAAAAGCTTTTTCTCCACTTCACAGTAAGAAGACAGGAAACTAGCAGAATACCTTCATATGTTCTGAATGCAGACGAAGTCTCTTCCTTCCTTTCATATCACCATATCTCATGACTGTAGCTCACTTTATAAACAGGGAAACTGAGACAAACAGGGTTAAATGACTTGCCCAAGATTGCACAGCTAAGTGTCTGAGGTTATATTTGAATTCAGCTCTTCCTGACTCTGAGTCCTGGGCTCTGTCCACTGTAACATGTAGCTTCCCTTAATAAATGTTTATTGGGTCTTACAGAATCATAAGTTGTCAGCCTGAGTATATAAATTTTCCACTATCTCCTAAGTCAGTCTATTCTACTTTTAGCTAGTTCTAATTTATTAACAGGACTCTTTCCTTTCATAAAGTCTCCATTTTCCTCTTTGCCACTTCTACTCATTGCTCTTAGTAGTGCCCTTTGAGGTGGTACAGAAGAAATGTAATTTTTCTGGCAGGTGGCAACCCTTCAAATGGTTTCAGACAGCTTATCCCTACTGAGTTTTCTCTTTCTCTTCTCCAATTCTTTGATCCAGTTAATAGTCAATCAATAAATATTCATTAAGTGTCTATTGTATACCAAGCACTCACTGAGCTACCATGGGGATACAAGGAAAGACAAAAGACAGTCACTTCTCTCAAAGAGTCTAATCCAAGAAGACAACACAAGAAGCTTCAAAGTGGGGGAAAAGGAAGAAGGGGAGGGTACTTATCCTCAAATGGATTGAACTTCAGGCCCTTCACCAATCTGGTTGCCTTCCTCTAGCTGGCACTCAGTGAATAAAGTTCCAGGTCTGGAGTCAGGAGGACCTGAATTCAAATTTAACCTCAGATACTGACTAGCTGTGTGACCCTGGGCAAATCACTTAACGCTGTTTGCCTCAATTTCCTCATCTGTAAAATAAGCTAGAGAAGAAAATGGCAAACTACTATGTATCTTTGTCAAAAAACAGCAATAATAAATGGATTCACAAAGAGTCAGACACAACTAAAATATCTGTGGAGGAGGAGGAGGAGTAATAGTAGAGTATAGTGGTGGCAGTAGTAGTAGTAATAGTAGTAGCAGTAGTAGTAGTAGTAATAGTAGTAGTTATAGTAGTAGTAGTAACAGTAGTAGTTATAGTAGTAGTTGTAGTAGTAATAGTAATAGTAGTAGTTGTAGTAGTAGTAATAGCAGTAGTAGTAGTAGTAATAGTAGTAATTGTAGTAGTAGTAGTTATAGTAGTAATAGTAATAGTAGTAGTTGTAGTAGTAGTAGTAATAGCAGTACTAGTAGTAGCAGTAGTAGTAGTAGTAGTGGAGAAGTAATAGTATAGTAGTAGTGGTGGTGGTTTTAGTAGTGGTGATAGTAGTTGTTGCTATATAAATAAAAAAGAAGTGGATTCAAATGACAGATAACTTGGGGAGAGAATTCACTAAACTTGAAAACTGATGGCATGGGAGGGAGGAGGTGGAAAAAAGAGGAAGAAGAGAATGAAAAAAAGAAGCAGACTCTAGGCCCATGGAGTATTGTCAGTTAGTTAATAAATATTTATTAAGCACTATCAGGCACTGTGCAAAGTATTATCAATACAAAGAGAGGTAAAAGATTGGGCCTGCTCCTTGAGGAGCTCATAACCTAATGAAAAGACAACATGTAAATAACTATGTACAGACAAGGCATATAGTGGATAAATGAAAAATTATCAACAGAGGGCAGTACCAGAAGTAAAAGGGATCTGGAAAAGCTTTTTGTAGATGCTGGGATTTTAGCTGGAAAGCCAGGCAAACCAACAGCCAGAGCTGATTGCTCCCCTGGAGAGCATGAGTTAAAGGGAAGATTCTGATGTCCCCAATGAAGGCAACTGACTTTTTAGCAAAATCTCTTACCAAAGCCTGAAAATCGAAATATCCAAGCGAAATAGCATTTTGTTTCAGTAGCTGAGACATAAGGCAACAATTAATTTCCTTGATCTTTGATCCTCTTTGAAATGCTATAAACTCCTGTTCTCATGAATTAAATATGTAATTGTGGTAGCTACTCTTTCCTAATGTTAGGCAAACTTTGTTTTTAGGATAGGTTGTTCCTTATTTGCCAAAACCCTGGCTACCTGGTGTTCTCAATAACTTCAAAGCTCTCACTCTAAGCTGGCTCTTCTCCATCTGGGTGGGGACGTAGATAAGAAATTATGCAGGTGTGTTCAATGATTCTTAACTTGAATCCACAAGATATCCCCACCCAGAAATCCATCCTCATTTTACCGACTGAGACTAGAGTGCAAAGAAACCTAGTGAGTCAGTTTGCGAAATAGTTTCAGAAGAAAGAAAGAACAATACTAATTCCTCTTGATAAAGCCTAGAGATTCAGGATGCTCCCTCTTCTGGAATAGACAGCCTCATGCAAATACATCTACAATCGAAACACCATTTTTAGCTGGGTCAACTTCTTTCTTGGGTGTCTAGGAGCCTTCCTTCCCTCTCTTTGTTATGTAAAGCCCTTTACAATTTGAATCCAACCTATATAATCAGGCTGATTAATTACACATACACTTAAATCTACTTTTTAACCATATTGTTCTCCTGAGGATTCCTTCTTCCACCTCTGGACTTTTGCCCAAAGCTACCCTTTCTCATACATTTAATATTCTCCCTCCTTATTTCCATCTCTTCAAATCCCTAAGTCCCTTCCAAGCTCACTTCTAATGTTACCTCCTAAAAGAGTACTTGCCTGACTTTCCTAAGTGGCTGGTACCCATCACTCAAAAGAACTCTGTGTGTGTGTTATACATACACACATGAATAAATACATAATTGAATTATGGGCAACTAGTTGGCCCAGTGGATAGAGCAATGATGAACTGAGTTCAAATACAGCCTCTGACACTATATGACCCTGTTTGTCCCAGTTTCCTCATCTATAAAAAAAAATGGTAAAATCACTTCAGTATTTTTGCCCAAAAAAACCCCAGAGTTAATGAAATCAGATACAACTGAAATAACTGAGTTTCAGCTATACATATGTGTGTGTAAAATTATCTGTGTACATGTTGTTTCTCTACAATAGAAAGTAACTCATAGGTGGAAAGAACTAATCTTTGTAACCAAAGTCCTGAATATAATTTCTAACCCTTAGTAGGAACTATATAAATTTTTTTTAATTGAATTGAATTTTTCTTATAGGGAAAGAAAAGGGCACAGCCATCCTGATAAAATATTCTAATGTGTAGGCAGAGAAAGGATGGCTTAACTCCAACTTATTAACTAAACTTAACTCTAAAATATTGGTTCCGAATCTCAATTCAAGACCCAAATTAGAGATGTTAACGCTTTACAAAATGATCTGGAAGAAACCACAGATAAGAACATGCTCCCCAATTATGCAGATAAATATGGAAATGAGAAAGTATATTGCAGAAAGATTCAGAGGGGAAAATCGCTTGGTAAAACAGTGACAGATGGAAGTCAAGGCCAAGTACAAGACCATTTTTACTAGCCTCAGCCATGGTGCTGCCCACATTAATTAGAACATTGTTACCCCCTCCTACTAACAAAACCCCAGCTGCGTCTGCTATCATCCACAGAGGCCTTTGGTACAATCTTCACAGATTTCTTTGGCCTTGACTCAGGAAACAGCAGTAAAGAATGGGGGATTTGGGAATAGAGAAGCAAGGGAGAACAACCAGCTTGGAATAGACACAAGAAAAGCCTTAATGGGAAAAGAGCTGGAGTTTTGTTTTTTTTCCTCATTATTATACATATAATCATTTATATATGAATTGTATCTTTTTTTCCCTTTTAAAATAAGTGCTATCTACTTTTATTTCTTTCTAGAAGTTAAGATCATGTTGTCTCATTGGTATATAATTTAGAGGTCATAAGAGAAAACTTGGAGAGAACTTTTTGGATCACAGAAATGTCACTGGTGCTTTATTAAATGCTGTCCTGGAACCTGGCTTGGAAGCCAGTTGTCTTTAAAGTGACTGGCTCTGACCTTTTCCTGAACATGTCTAAGAAGTTAGCTGCAACGTCACATAGATAGAAGTTAAGGACCATTTCCTTTGACCCTCAGAATTCCTCTCAGGACAATCATACATACTTCCTGACCCAATGACAACAGAAGGTTTTCCTTCCTAGTTTGATGATATCCCACCTCCTGATATAACTTTTCTGAAAAATGGACAAACTGACTTCCTAACTATTTTCCAAATACAGCTTTGGCAGACATCATAGCTACAAGCCCCACTTGCTTGGTAAAAGGTTAAAATATTGCAAGTTTTCATGAATTGATTTTAACAATGTTCTGGAAAGTTTTTCTTTGCAGTTACCCAGCAAAAAGTCAAGCTCTTGGGTGTAAAAACTTACTGTCAACACTCAGAGAAAAGTAGATATCAATTAATATTAAATCACAAAAGATTGCCTATAGAAAAGCATTCTGTGCCAGAGAATTTTGTGATTGATTGAATCTTAAGTACAATGTAATAATTAGGTATAATTTTCCATTTCTTAGAAAATGTTGCTAAATGCTTAATTCAGCAACACTTGGGTTCTCACTTTCTCTGTTATTAGCTTACTTGAATTCATTTTGTCTAGCTCCCTGTGCATGCCTTTTGAATTACTTTAAAATAAAGGAATACAGTAATAAAAATAAATTTACTATGTTAATCATGACACTTTTCTCAGGACTGCTTAATTCAAATGAAAGTTGAAGCAGTAGATTTTGGGGACTGGGGGAAGAATTATTCAGTGAAAAAGTTAATTTAAACAGGGTATAAACATGAACATGTCATCCACCAATTCAATTAATACAATTCTGTTTAGTTCAACAATAATTTATTAAGATCTTATTGAGTGTCACTCACTGTACTAGGCACTGGAAAATGCTTTAAAATAATGCTTTACATTCATTTCATACATCCAGGAAGTGTTAAATATCTGGGGCCACATTTGAATTCACATCCTCCTGACTTCAGGACTGATGCTCTATCCATTACACCAACTAGCTACCCCTGTATTTCCTTTTTTAATAAGAACTTTTTTATTTTTTAAAATACTTGCAAAGATAGTTTTCAACATTTACACTTGCAAAACCTTGTGTTCTCAATTTTTCTCACTCCTTCCCCAACTTTCTCCTCCCCTAGACAGCACTAATTCAATATAGGTTAAACACGTACAATTCCTCTAAACATATTTCCACATTTATTATGTTCCACAAGAAAGAACAGATAAAAAAGGGGGAAAATTATAAAGAAAAAAGCTTATTTTTTCTGAGTTTCTGAATTCAGAATATATTTCTGAAATAAAACTAAACAATAACTGAATGACAGCCTGATGTTTCCTCTGAAAAGTAAAGCCTATAAGCTGTATTGTGTTGTTGAAGGTATCCAGCACAGTGGATAGAGTACTAAGTCTGGAATCAGAAAGACCTGAGTTCAAATTCATCCCTAAACACTTATGAGCTATGAGACACTGAGCAAGTCATTTAATTCTGTTTGTCCTTGTCTATCAAATGAGCTGGAGAAGGAAATAGCAATCACCTCTAAGTCCCAAGAAAACCTCAAATGAGGTCATGAAAATTCAGACATGACTGAACTACTACTACTTTGAGTATTCTGTGGCCTATTCTACATTTTTTTGTGGTAACCTTCTGTCTTAGAGAATTGTGATTGTTGTAAATTACCTTTGGATAAATGAAGCAACACTTTTCCTTTGGGCAGGATGCGATTTTTAATTCCTCCCTCCCTCTTGAAATACAGTGAGGATAGTGAGTGGTGGGATATAGAAAATCAGAAGAAAAGCAGTAATATCTAGGGATAAAGAGATATTCAAAAGCCATAATGCTTGCTAAGTTCATTCTCTCTGTTGTTGCAATCATATTCATTAATAGAAATCAATAAGAATATGAATTTATTTTTTAAAATCTTATGGAGTAAGACAGTAGAGAGAAGTGTACATTTATTGAAAAGTCACTGGTAAAAAGCTCACCTAAGCAAAACCATCCCAAGAGTATTTAAGAATGAAACTGAAAGACTATAAACAAAACATGGAAAAGGTCTTTCCAAAAACTTTTATCAATGAACCCTTGCTACCAGTTGGAAATCAATTTTTAATATATCTGAGAGGAGGGAAAATAATAAACACTTGGGAAACATCTTAGATCTTATACCACCTCTAAAATTGTGATTCATATAACTAGTAACTACCAAGCCATTTACTTGTTTTCTCATCTCTACAAAAAATTTTAGGAGAACAATATATGTGTATATCAAAGGCATCTTTGATAAAGGTTTGAGAAGTTAATATTCAGGCTTTCAAAAGACATTTTCTGCAGCAGACTGCATCTTTACCAATATACAATTGACTAAAGAAAAAGGAAAACATCCCATCATGGTTATTGTATAAATAGTAAAAAAAAAAAAAAAAAAAAAAAAAAAAAAAAAAGAAAAAAAAGGAAAGAGAGGGGAAGGGAGGGGAAGGAAAGGGAAGAGAGAAAAAGGAAAAGAA
>JAJPUD010002356.1:112245-122982 GCA_023553655.1 Myrmecobius fasciatus
AGGAAAGGAAAGGAAAGGAAAGGAAAGGAAAGGAAAGGAAAGGAAAGGAAAGGAAAGGAAAGGAAAGGAAAGGAAAGGAAAGGAAAGGAAAGGAAAGGAAAGGAAAGGAAAGGAAAGGAAAGGAAAGGAAAGGAAAGGAAAGGAAAGGAAAGGAAAGGAAAGGAAAGGAAAGGAAAGGAAAGGAAAGGAAAGGAAAGGAAAGGAAAGGAAAAAAAGTAATTTGATTTAACAAAATCCCATCTCAAAAGTTCAGTACTGGTGTCTGACATGCATATATCAAAAATCACACAAGATCCCTGCAAAATTATAGAAATGGAAATAATTTATTAATTATTGATTCTTGATATCAAGTGAAGCCAAACAATCCAGGGAGTGATCTGATCACCAACATGCTTGCTCCTTTCATTTAGGATATCCAGCACAGTCAAAAATGAAAAGATTAAGGTCTTCCACATGATTTAATTTAAGTGTAACCTTCTACTGATCTTGGCAAACCTCAGAACATTTCAGAAGTACCTAAATGAGCTTTATAACCATTCCAAAGTATTCGGCCTACTTATTCTTTTTTTTCTTTATTTTTAACACTATATTTTTTTTAAATTTTTAGTTCCAAATTCTCTCCCTCCTTTCCATCTCTCCCTGGCCCATTGAAAGGCAGGTGCTATAATATCAATTATGTATGTGAAGTCATGAAAAATACATTTCCATTTTAGCCATATGAGGAGAAAACACAAGAAAAAGCAGGAAACATAAAGTGAAAAAAATGCTTCAATTTTCCCTCAGAGTTCATAAGTTTCTTCTAGAAATGGATAGCATTTTTCATCATTAGTCTTTAGAATTGTTACAGATAATTGTGTAGAATGTTCTCCTAATTCTCCACACTTTACTTTGCATTAGTCTTCCCAGATTTTTCTGAAATCATCATATTCATTATTTCTTATAACAAGATAGTTTTCCATCACAATCATATACCACAACTCGTTCATCAGTTCCTCAATTGATGAACATCCCTCAATTTTCAATTCTTTGACACCACAAAAAGATTAGTCTATTTTCAAAAATAAAAAATAAAAAATGCCTACTGTTCAGACTATGCAGTTGTATGAAGAGACCATAAAGTTCGTCCGTTGGTATGTATATAACTTGAACAGTGAATGAACAATTCAGTGGCCTACAATTGAATAGGAGGGGGAAAAAAAGAGTTTGGATTTTCTTTGGGAAATGATGCAATGACCTTAATGACCCCAAACTTTTCCCTGGAATAAAAGTTTATCTTTTAAAACGATTATTCTTCATCAATGTTATGTAATTGCTAGTCATAAGATACAACAGCCTCCCTCACAAATTAAAATTAAAGATCATCAAAAAGGCACTGATGAGATAGATGATGATCATGAGTAGGCTGTAACACATTACCAGAAAAAAATTAATGATAACCAAAAAAACCCAAACAAAAAATAGGTAGATCAGCCCCATAGAAATAGTGAGGGATAGTAATGGTACATTTGTATGGTGTCTATTAATTTAATTGTGTCTATAAAACATAAAGAAATGTAGAAAAGGACCTCAGAAAGTTGGAGAGAACCCATTAGAACCAGGCACAGGTGTGACAAAAATATCACAAAATAAGAGAGCATGAATGGATAATGTTCTGTACCATTGGAGGGAGGGATTGCATAGATGAGACCTCAGAAGCATCAAACAAGGAAATTGTGAAAGTTGCTCACTAATAAAACTTCCTCAATTTTAACATGAGAGCAAAAGTAGGTAGCACACACAGAAAGCACCAGATATGAAAACATAAATGGGAGCCTTTAAAATATCTTTAAGAACTCTCAGAATCCTAGACTCTTGAATCATAGAATTAAAACTAAAAAGGACTTTAGAATTCATTGAGAACACTTCCTTTTTTATGGAGATCCAAGACTCTGAGTTTAAATATGATTAAGTGACTTCTAGCATCATACAGCTATGAATTATCTGAGACAAAATTCAAATTCATTTTTTTTGACCCCAGGTTCAACATTATGTCTACCATATAATGGCTGCTCTTGGAATTGGAAGAGAGCTCAGAGACTAATTTACCTTATACCTAACTCTGTCTATAGTTTAGATAACTTTATCCAAACTCTGAATCAAGTCTTCTGTAGCTAGGGAACTTAATGCCACATAAAGCTATCTTTTACTTTATGGCACAGCTCTAATTGGTTGAAAGGTTATCCATATGTCAAAGCAAATCTAACTTTCTCTAAGATTATCCATACTCCAAGCTTGGTCTTCTGAGGTCAAGCAAAACAAGTCTAATCTCTCTTTTATATGAAAGACCTTTAAATATTTTAAAACAACTATCATGTCTAATTTAAGGCTTCTGTTCTACAGCCTTACCATACTTAGGTACACTAACTGCTTTATATGGAATAAGTTTATGGCCCCTATCCTTCCTGATTGCCTTCTTCTAAACATTCCAGTTTGTCACTGACCTTGTGGTGCTTAGTTGTAAACTATTAAAATGATATGAAAGATTATTCCAAATCAATTATAGTGAGAGAAGTGCAGATTAAAATAACTGAATTTTTAACTCACTCTCAGCAAGGAAAAAGATGAAATGAGATAGAATTAGACAATGTCCATGAATAGAAAGCACACTGATATATTATTGGTGGAGCTGTCAATTCTTTTAAACATTCTAAAAAACAATTTGGAATTAAGAAGAGAGACTAAAATGTCCATAGTTTTTAACTAAAACTTCCTACTGCTGGACATATATGTGTGTGTATGTATATGTGTGTATGCATGCATATGTGTTCATTATATGTGTGTGTGGCCAAAAACAAAAAAGGTACATAAATACCAAAATATTCATTGAAATACTTTCTCATGATATCAATGACATGAAAACAGAGCAAGACCATTAGGGAATGGATAAACAAATTGTGCCACTTGAATATAGTGTTATATTACTGAACCCTCAAAAATGAACTCTATAAGGAATTAAAAAAAACGAGAAAATGTATATAAATGATGCTGAATAAAATAGGTAAAATCAGGAAAATGAAGTACACAATGTCTACAATAAAATAAATGGAATGTAGGAGAATGAAACAAAATTCAATATAATTCAATATAATAATTAAACTTAGCCTTGGAGAAGAGATAAGAAAATGTATTTTCCTCCTCTAATTGAAAAGATGGGAAGACTATGGGTGCAGAATGTGGCATATGGGATCATATACTTTTGATGTGTGAATTTTGTTGAATTTCTGTTTGCATTTTTTTCTTTGCCTTTAACTTTTATTAACACAGAAAATAATGCATCAGGATGACAGAGAAATGATATACAGCTTAATATTTTGTTAAAGCAAAAGCTGAAAACAATTCTCCAAATGTGGCCTGATCAAGACTGGATATTATGGGAGTATCATTCTCCTGTTGGACACTATGCTTCTAGGTAAAGAGCATATTAGCTGTTTGAGTGGCTATATCACACTGATAAGTCATATTAAGTCTGTAGCTCATTAACCCCTCCTCCCCAACTATTTTTTATATAAATTATGCTTGGGAGTAGGGAAAGAAACACTCCTTACAAAGGAAAAGTTTGTCATCAAACTATGCAGGAATTATGGAGCTATACTAATGGAGTATGATACTAATTGTACTAAACTAAATACTAATGGAGCACTAATAATGGAGAAATAATTATGAAAAACATAAAATTTTAAGTGAGTGGGAGAGGCAATGCCAGAGCAGGGGAAACTTTCATTTAGAACCCAGCTGGACTCAAATGAAATAATGTTCACCAAACCCCTATAGAGTTACAATCTTACACTATGTAAAGGTTGAAACTTGAAGAAGTAATTAGCTAGATAATGGTGTTTTTATGATAATACTAGTGTAGCGGTTTGAAAGCTGATCCTGGAGTTAAGAGACTAAGATGAATCCATCTCTGATTATTATTACTTTTATGACCTTGGGCAATTATGCAGACCCTCAGAAACTTGTTTTTTTTAATCTATAAAATGGGAATGATAATAATATCTGTAGTGCCTATCTCACAAGATTCTTGTAAAGTTTGTCTGAGATTACATATAAACTGTTATATAAATGTCGGGTATTATTATTATAATGTAATCAAAGGTAATGGCACACCAGACTTAGAGAGTTAGTTAAAACATACATTTCTATCACTCTAATCTAATTTAATTTAACCTAATCTAATTTAATATAATATAATATCTATTTAAAAGTTTCAAAGATTTCTCTAATAATATCCATAATAGCAAAGATAAGAAAAAAAATAAAAGCTCGTTTTCTTCAGCTAGACCAAACAATGGTAAAAGAAATATAATATCCACCTAGATATAGGTTCCATTCAAAGCCTTCAAGGAATATATTTCAACAGAGACATTATGAAATGTATGGATAGAGTCATTCATTCAACAGGCATATATTTAGCACCTTTACAATTATTATTTTAATTGATCCTCGCAACAACCCTGAGAGATAGATGCTATTATCATCCCCATTTTATAAATGAATATTTATTATTTTCTTATCTACACTTTAAAATTTTATGGATAAAATGGTAATAATGAAGATTAAACTTTAAAAGTATATTATGATGCAAAAATGTTTGTGGCAGGCCTTTTTGTAGTGGCAAGAAACTGGAAACTGAAAGGATGCCCATCGATTGGAGAGTGGCTGAATAAATTATGGTATATGAATGTTATGGAATATTATTGCTCTGTAAGAAACAACCAGCAGGATGATTTCAGAGAGGCCTGGAGAGACTTGCATGAACTGATGCTGAGTGAAACGAGCAGAACCAGGCGATCATTATACAGGGCAACAACAATACTATATGATGATCAATTCTGATGGACATGGTTCTCTTCAACAATGATGTGATTCAAACCAGTTCCTATTGTTCAGCGATGAAGATAGTCATATACATCCAGAGAGAGGCCTGAGGAAACTGAGTGTGGACCACAACACAGCATTTTAACGCTTTCTGTGAATATTTCCCTGCATTTTGTTTTCCTTCTTAGGTTGTTTTTTTTTTTTCTCTTTCTAGATCTGATGTTTCTTGTGCAGTAAGATAACTGTATAAATATGTATACTTATATTGGATTTGTCATATAATTTAACATACTTAGCACGTATTAGACTACCTGTCATCTAGGGGGTGGGGGAAAGGGGAGGAAAAGCTTGGGAAAAAAAAATTTTGCAATGGTCAATGTAGAAAAATCACCCATATGTTTTGTAAATAAAAAGCTTTTAATAAAATTTTTTAAAAGTGTATCATGATAGCATTTTTTTCCAGAAATCTAGTTGTAAAATATTTACTAGCAGAGTGGCATTCATAGTATAATCAACCAGAAGATTTGAAATCAAAAGACCTAAGTTAGAATCCTGAATTTATCACTTAACAGTACTTAAGAGATTTAAATTCAAATATTTTTAAGGCAAACTTGAAATGGTTTTCTCTTCATTGACAGAGCACAATATCTTTTGCATTCCCAAATATAGATGTATCTTTAGAGAATATATTCATAATTATTTCTATGATTAAACATGTTCATTCCTTGGTGGCCAGTCTTCTTGTGAGAGCCTTTGAATGGCTAACACAGTCATTGGACTTGAAGCCTTTCCTTCTTTGTAGGACCTTCCAGAGAATATAATCCAAGGAAAATCCTTCCATTACCCCCACCAAGGTCATTTTTGTCCAAGCCACAGGGACCATCAGTCTGGAATTTTAGTGAACAGTAGTTCTAAACAGCCATCTGCTTGACCAAATGTCCAAGAGCATATGCAGACACATAGACCCACAAATAATGAGCTAAAGCCTAGAACAAAGTCTGACCTCTGATGAATCATTAAGATAGTCTTTTGTTTCTGTCTTGTGGCACTTGCTCTGGAGAGTGGAATCAGTTTATTACAGTGTTCTCAGCTGCAGTGCTGAGTGGGTCAGTTTCCTTTTTCTTTTCTTAGAATGCCTTATTTTCCCATCAATTCACACAAGACCTAATTGAATGAGAACATAGAAAAGAATTTCTTTTTAATTTATAATATGCCAAATCTGGAGAACGTCACTACTCTCATAGCAATTATTTCTGCCATTATCCTCAGCTGATTTGGCTTTTTTTCATACCACAGAATTGTGGATTTTCTTTTCATTTGGTCTCTTTTTTTTAAAACTGATCTTTCTTCTGCTCCTGACTCATAATATTTATCACTCTGAGAATGGCCCCAAAATTCTGCTTTGGTAACTCTGGGATCTTCCAGTGGAATTTTTAGAAAAATCCCTGAGTATTGACTACATAAAGTTCAAATGTATCCCTCTTTGGGACAATTATGTGTATTAACTGCTATCTAAAACCAAAACAGAAAGGAAAACTTGAAAAATATGAGTTTATACTTGTTCAGCAGAAGGAAAAACAAAACTCAATTTGAAATATTGTATTTATTATAAAACTTTGACCCAGGAACACCACCATTACATCTGTTTTTAAGGTGATCAGAGAAAAAGGAAAAGAACCTAAATATTCTAACATTTATACCAGTTCTCTTTGCGAGGGCAAAGAACTGGAAACTGAAGGGATGTCCATCAATTGGAGCATGGATGAATAAGTTGTGGTATATAGTTATGATGTAATACTACTGTGCTGTAAGAAATAAAAAACAGGTTGATTTTAGAAAAATGTGGGAAAATTTGCATGAAATAATGCAGAGTAAAATAAGCAGAACTAAGATAATGTTGAATACAGTAATAACAATATTCGTTTGAAGAGTAACTGAAAGACTAAGCTATTATGAGTAATACAGACATTCAAATCAACTATAAAGGATTTGGGAAGGAAAATACCATCTACCTCTAGAGAAAGAACTGATATATGAAAATATTATTTGGTTTAAAAGATACATATACATATATGTATATATGTATAAATATATACACACACATATATATATTTATATATATGTCAAATGTTGATCTTCTTTAATTCAGAGTTGGGAGAGAGACTCAAAATGTAGCCTCTCAAAAAATTTTAAATAAATATTAAAATTATTTTAAAATACAAAATACATGTACTACCTCCCAGAATTCTTAGGAGGAAAACATTTTGTAAATCTAAAAATAATAATATCATTTTGTCTATTTTACTGTTCTTTAGAAATAGGCTGGAGAAAAATCTGGGTGGATGACCATATTGTCTTTGCATTATAGAATAGGTAGGATATAAAAGAACAAATCGAGAAAGATCACTTACCAAAGTGATACTTTGGTACAGACAACATGGTATTATGGAATGAGTGCCAGGGAATTCTTTACAAGACATATGACTCAAAATAGAAAAAGGAAGTGGTAAAGATTTAATATGAAACATGTGAGTGTTGTGTGCACACACACACATAACATACACAACTTTTGAAGTTAGCTAGGAACCAAGGAGAAAAAAAGAGGATATCCATCAATTTGACAATAACTGAACAACTTGTGGTATAATTGTGGTAATAGAAATTTTTTGCATTATAAGAAAGAGTGAAATTGAACAATTCAGAGAAACTTGAAAACTCTTGTATAAATTAATATCTAGTAAAGTAACAGAATTTTAGGGTTTCCTATTTATACCAGCATAATAAAGTAAAAGAAAACATCCTTGAAAGACATCAGGTCTCTGATCAATATAGTGACCAAAAATGACTTCAGAAAATGGATAATCAAACATCTCTTCTACCTCTCATTAGAAAGATGGTTAAAAAAAAAAAAAAAAACAGGTATGGCGTAAGGTGTAATTGATCCCCTTTGCTTAACTGTACTGTTTTAGTACAAGATATTGAGGATATAATGGAGTCATTGGGAAGAGACAAAAGTAAAAAAGATTGTCAATAAAGCATAGATATATATATATGCATATATATGTATATATATATATATATATATTATGCATACACACACATATATATATATACACATGCACATACATATATGCAAACACATTTAATACCACTGGATTTATAATTGAAAAACCAGAGCTTGAATCCTAGCTCCTCTGTTTATTTGCTGTATAATCTTGGAAAATTCTTGTAATACCTCCAGGCCTAGGTTTCCTCTTCTGTAAAGTAAGGTGATTAGACATAATGACCTGTAAAGTCTCTTCCACCTCTAAATCATGTGATAATCCAGTCTGACTGGAGTTCCTAAGAAGTAAGTTATTGTCCTCTTTCCTTTGGCTCCAGGTTCCAATAACCATTTGTAGAAAGTCAGAAATCCCATCAGTTTTTCTTAATGACTCATTCCTAATGTCTCCTGCTCCTTCCTCACAGCCCTGATTGATATCTGACATGCATCTGCTGACCCCATGTCCAGTTGAGAGAAGTGACTGAAGATGAAAAGTCTTTTTCAATGACTCCATTTTTACACCCTAGCTAAAAGCTATCCCTTCAAATAGTCCATTTGTGGGACAATAGACCTACCAATGAGAAAATGTTCTGATGACTCAGTCCCTCAGAAGACAGTCTCATGAGTAGAAAAGCAACTTGGGGTGAAAAGATTATTCAGTTCTAACTGAATTCCTGCCATTTCATCGATAAAGGACCAGAATGTTAGCTAGTAAAAGGAAATGAAATTGGCTGAGAGAAGAGTCTGAAATCTAAAAACAAACCAAAGTCCTCAGCATAAGGGAGCTATTTTTAAAGCTGTTTTTCAAGAAATGAAAAACATACATGCAGCCAAGTGGTATTTACATTTCACAGAGGGGAATAGAGGACATAGTGTCTATGGAAAGAGGAGTTTGAATAGAAGAAGAGATGTTCCCCATCCTCCAGCCTTCAGTTCCCAAATCCCACAAAATTATCAAATGGGAAATAAGGAAACAACATGAAAAAAACAAAATACCCCCCTCCAACCCACAGAAACCTCCAAATTTCCATTTTAAGTGTAAAGTGATGGTCCTTTTGAGAGGGGGAAGTGGAAGTGAGAGATCCAAAGGAAGAAAGAGAGAGAGAATAGAGACATGGATGATGGGAATGATCATCCAAAAAGCACGGGACCAAAAGGGAAATGGAGAAAAGCAGAAATAGAAGCATTAAAAATGAAAGAAGAAATTATAATTAATGTATCAGAAAGAGTAGGAGTGACTCTCCTTTCTTTCATTTACACTCCAATTGTTCTTGAGGATCATGTGACCCTTTCCTAAATCATTTCTTTGTATAGGACAGGGTAATGTGTAGTGCAATGAGCAACAAGATTTGGAATCTGAAGACCTGGGCTGAAATTATAAATTCACCAAGAGATGGAAAGACTCTCAAATATTTTTGTCAATCTGGCAAATAAGGACAAAAATATTCCCCAAGGCTGCCCATGTGTGCGTGTGTGTGTGTATGTGTGTGTGTGTGTGTGTGTGTGTGTGTGTGTGTGTGTGTGTGTGTGTGTAAGAGAGAGAGAAACAGATAGAGACAGATTCAGAGGACAAATAGAGACAGAGAAGCAAATGAAATCATTTAAATCAATATTCTTCACATTTTTTGCTCAAAAAAATGACTATTTGCTAGAATATACATCCTTTAAAAGTTTTACATTACATGATTCATAAAGAAATGTGTATTTAAAAAAATTAATGTGCATGTATAACCAAAAAATAAAGAAAACTATTTTTAAAAAAAAAGGTTTAAGAAAAATGTTTTACCTTAGGGGAAGCTAAGAGGTACAGGGATGGCTTCTGGAATCAGGAGAGCCAAGATCAAATCCAATCTCAGATGCATGGCACTTACTAGCTGTGTAATCCTGGGCAACTCATTTAACCTGATTTTAAAAAAAAAAAAATGTCCTCTTCCACTGAAGCAAATCAAACAATTCAAAAGATTTTAAAGATCAAACTGGATTTTTAGGGGGTTTAGGAGTTTTTTAAAGGAGGAAAGGGAGTTCTCTTTCTGCTGGTATACACCATGATATCTTGGCAGGTAGAAAAAAAAAGTACAATTATCTCTTTCACATTATGCAATCCCAGAGGCCTCTGCTAGAACTCCTACCTCTCCACTTCAGTTTATGGCTGCCCCTCTTTCCTGCCCTCTCTCCACCAGCATCTCAGCAGAGATCCCCCTGAAAGGATGCCTATAAGGTGATGGGCAGAGGTTAGGCCCCCGGGGTACCCATAGCATCCCCACCACCTGGAACATGTCATTTCTGGAATGAATTCACCCTCTGGCAAAAGAAGGGTCAGGGAGGTAGGTCACAAGCCCAGGCCAGAGGCAGAGTTTTATCTTCCCACCTTGGTGGGAACCTTGGTGTTGACACAGGGCCCTATGGGACCGTGGCTGGGACTCAACTAGAACTTGAACTATCCCTTGATGTCCTCATGATGTCAGCTTCAAAGTACATAATGCCGGAATGTACTTCATTCCCCAGTTTCACTAGGGAAATCGAAGTAGCTGGGGGTATCCAGGAGACCTGTTCTGCCAGCCTAGGGAGACCTCCTTGGCTGATCCCCAAGGAGGCTTTGACCAAAGCCTTCTTCCCTAATTAACCCTTTCCAGATCCCTGTTGTCCCCAAGATGGCTGATCATAAGTCCTGAACCCTCCTTGCAAGAGATATCAGAGTTCAGCTACTGAACCGGTCCCATGGTCAATATGGAACAGAGACCAAATAAATGAATAAAAAAACAAACGAATAAATATAGATAAAAGATAGATAGATAGATAGATAGATAGATAGATAGATAGATAGATAGATAGATAGA
>JAJPUD010002356.1:122992-182258 GCA_023553655.1 Myrmecobius fasciatus
AGATAGATAGATAGATAGATAGATAGATAGATAGATAGATAGATAGAGATAGATGATAGATGGATGGACAGATAGATGAATAAATGGATGAATGAATGAATGAATGAATGAATGAATGAATGAATAAGAGAAAGAGAGTTGGACTCATTGGCAGCCTTGGTTGCCATGCTCAGATTTGTACCATTCCCAAGCGGAAACAGCTGCAAAGACAATGATCTTCTGGATTCATCCCCTTCATGAGGACAGCCTCCCTTCCATGGCAGCCCTTCCTCCACATCTGCTTCACCTTGGGTGCTTTTTTGGTCTTCTGGACAGCATCCCCCTTTCTTCCTTCCACCATTGTCAATATCTGCTCAGAATAGACGGACCTGACCTGCTGAATTTATTCTTTTTTTAAGAAGGTCAAGCATGGGGCTCATTGGGTCCACCTTGAGAAGACTGATCTTAACAGTCATGAAAGGGCCTTCTGTGTTACCATAGTGAGAAGGAAAAAGGAGGGAAAGCTGCTGATTGACCCACTGGAAATCATTCTGAGAGCCCAATGGGTCAGACTGGCCATTTGGATGATCCCAGGGAAAGCCTGGAATTGAATGGATATGAGCTTGTTCTGGCTCCCACCTAAGTGACCAGACTGTCTAAGGAAATGCTGGAGCATGTGCTACTTACATCCCTGTCTAGACATGTCTCTCCTTCCTTGAAGCATTTAATGGAATGGTTTCTTTTCTGTCTTTTGGATTCCAACTCTGGAACCTAAAAACATTTCCATCAGCTCAGACATGGTGGACGTTTATGTGGCCTTTTGCCTGATTCAGGTTGTGGGATGAGTCCAGTCTGTAAAAGCCTAAAGTGTCTGTCCTTAATGAAATCTCATATTTTGAGAATAATGCCATTTAGGATGGAAGCGGGGGAGCCAAGGGAACCTTGCAAGACTTGGGGAAACAGAGCCCCTCTGCAGAAGGAGCTACTGATTCCCTCAGAGTTAGTAAAATGGATCTCCTCTTGTGGAGGGGCCTGAGCCACTAATGCACAGGTCTGGACTGGGGAAATGATGTCAGGGCTCCAAGAGAGTGTGCTCTTGCAGTGTGTAGTTTTCTCCCCGTAAGAAATGTCCATTCTAGGGTTCTCAAGCTGTTGTTCTTTAAACTTCTGCCATTTTTAGTTTCTTTGTGCCATCTGGGATTTAGGTGTTCAATATTCCTCCTAAATTTTTACAATAATAAACATGAACATGAGACAAGAACCCAGTGGTCAAAATTGTATAACAAAATAGCTCTGCATCAGAAAAGTGTGCAAAATAACAAGAATGCTATTTCTACTAGTATTTACAGAAACCATAATTTCTAAACCACAAAATTGCCAGATTATTCTCCCAAATGGTAGGCAGGTAAACAAATAAATGGCTAATTTTAATGAAAACATCACTAGCTTTGGTTTTGAAAGAGAATAAAATATTTGATCAAATTTGAAAAAAAAAGTATGTATATCTCTATAAGTAGTGTGTATGTGTGTACATCTATCTCTGTTGATAGATATAGATTTCTATACTTATCTATCTGGGAACAGTTAGGTAGCATAGTGGATATAGTGCCAGGCCTAGAATCAGGAAGCCTTGTCTTCTTGAGTTCAAATCTGGGCTTCGATTCTTATTAACTATGTGATCCTGGACAAATCACTTAACTCTTTTAACCTCAGTTTCCTCAATCTGTAAAATGATCTGGAGAAGGAAATGGCAAACCACTCTAGTATCTCTACCAAGAAAACGCCAAATTGGGTCACAAAGAGTCAGACATAATTAAACAACATATCTATCTACTTATGTATATTTATCTATCTATATAATGTATATGAAAATATGTGTGTATGTGTATTATATATATATCAGTATCTATTTATCTATATCTATATCTATATATATGCATATATCCAAATCCACCTATGTAGATGTTTTTGTATTTTTATATATTTGCAACTGTATCTACATCTAGATATGTGTGTACATATTTATGAATGTGCATATGTATTTATTCATATCCATCTATCAATATTTATATAGATGGTATTTGTGTATGATATATATTAGGGATTCTTAAACTTTTTCCATCATAACCCCTTTTAGCCTGAGAAATTTTTATGACCGCTGGCATATAAGTATGCAAAATAGTTATACAAATCAAACATTTTATTGGTAATCAATCATAAAGAAATTTATTTTAAAACAATTCTTTGGTATACATATAATTTTACCATTTCTTAAAGATGAAAATGAACTTGCATACTAATGAGATGGATTAGTTTTTTGTTGTTTGTTTTTACATAAAGAATTTAATTTCGCTGGAATATTTGATACTGCAGGATATAGGGTATTCAGAAACCTTTTGCTGTTTTCACAAATTTTTCTCAGTCTTCACATTCAGTTACATAGTACCCATATGAAATTATGACCCACAGTTTATGAAGTTTTGATATATATTACAAATCAGTTCTCACAAGCTAGTTTGAGCTGACTCCAGCACATCCTTGCAGGGTGTATACATTCAGGTCTTAAAAATCTAATTAATAGTATCTTGACTTTATATGTGGTTTGTATGTGGTTCTGTGAAAGCTGATTGTTGTAAGAACTGATTGTTAAATTTTCAACATGAGTTTTTACATCTCAGAATTTAACAAATGCTATAAATCAGGGCTTAATTTATTTGTTTTATTGATTTCTAGACTTAAGAAAGTGATGGAGACTATTAGTAATACAGATTGTTTGAAAGTATGTCCATGATATCTTTCCACACCTCCAATCCCCCCAGCTGGTTGCATTGGAGGAAGGAGTTTCTTCATTGACAATTTTCCATGCTGTGAAATCACAGAAATATTAAACATTTATCAGCACATCCTTACATTCATGTCTTCAATCCTGTCCAGGCTATGCTCCTCTCTCTCCTCCTGAATTTTCTCCACAATCTTCTGGATACTTCTCCAGCTTTGAATTTCACATCTTTAGCATGTCTCTCCGGCTGGCTTGTACCACCCAGAACTCCCATTTTGAGGAGGTTGTCCAGACCAGTCATATTTTCATTCCTCTCTTACTGAGGCTGTCTACAATGCCTTTATTCCCCTTCCTTTATTAATCTTACTTTTATGTGCTGTCTTCCCACATTAGAATGTAAGTTGTCTTTCTTCTGTTTACTATATTTGTATTCCCAGAGCTTAGCAAAGTACCTGGCACAAAGTAAGTGTATAATAAACGCTTGTTGACTTGAAAGGGTGTTCTCAAATGCTTAATGCAGCTGAATTTCACTAAGACTTTGGGGAAACCCTGTTTATAGTGGTATAAATGATATCCTAAGAGAGCTCTAACTAGCACTTTTGGTATCTAGGCTATGCAGCATGAGTTGAGCTTTAAAATCAGCTTTGTAAGTTATGATATGAAAATAATTGAAGAAGTACTTAAGATAAATTTAGTTGAATGTCAGGGGAGATGCCAGGACATCAGTCCCCTGGTAGAAAAGACAACAGGATGTAGCAAAGCTGTATCTAGGGAAGTTACTATCAAGTGAGAAGGGGTTCAACCACCAAAGGGAGAAAGCATCATCTGGTAGCTTCTTATTTTAACTAATTATTTTTCTAATTAGGTGTTAAGCGGAGTTGTTTCTATGCTGCTATGGGAGTACAAGTACTTTCAAACTATAAATATAACAAATTTTGAATTTGTACAGTCTTTTAAGATCATTATTTCACATTCTCACACATTTTAGTCTTATTATTCTGACTTGGTTACATCTCTGAATCAAAAAAAAAAGTTTAATCTAACTTCAATCCAAAAATATAGCCATTAGATCAGGCCATCAGATTCTAGATTTAGAATAGTGTCTCTCAACAGAGATCAATTCTCAACAGAGTTAAGGGTCAGATAGTCACATACTGTAGCAACCCCTTTAATAATTATGCTATAAGAAATCATTTTATAACTTTTATTGAATACTTAGTAGATATAGAGTATTGAACCACTTTCTGGGCCTACTACCAAAAGGCCTAAGGCAGATTTTCTCTCCCCAAGGAGACTATACTATATTTACTATACAAGAAGTATATTTCTATGTAATAAGTCATATTTATATATTACTATTATTAGTAATTCATCAAGAAGTATAAATAATACTGCACTAATATCCCAATAATATATTGTTATCTATTCTGAAAGAACAAAAAATAATAGTATGAACTAATTGCAGCTTTATACAAAGTGAAGCTTATTGGTTTTATTCAAAGTTTCAAATGATAGCCCCCTCAGTTACATAACTATGTAGGACTACATTGTTATTGATTCTGGATTATGCAGTAGCCTCAGCCAAGTAGAAAGTATGATTTAGGACAAAAAAAAAATTGTTCCTGAGGGAGCCACTGACTTTCTTCTCAAGTGAGACGTATGTATGTGTTCAGAAAGTACTACCTGTTTCTAGCCAGTGGAATGAATATGAGCATTTCTGTATGTGGTCATCTCCTCCTGAAAATTCTGAGTCTGAAAGAATTCTCTAGAAAGGGCAATAAAACTCAGGACAAATGGACTATCCTTCCATACTGATGGCTATGAAATCAACTGAGGCCATTATCTTCCATGAATATCAATACAACATTACCAAATGTGCCCAAACTGCCATATTTTTTTGGTTCCTTAATAGATTGGAGATAGCTGAGAACATCCATCCTAATACTAGAATGATTCTGACATTTGGATGAGGATAAGGGGAAGGAAACTTACTTTCCACCCATTTGTACCAAAATCAGTATTTATTATGTTCTGTTCTATATAGTGGGCAGAAACCAAAAACAGGTTTTTCTTTGTAGTCTCAGCAAACCTTTCACTATTATTCGTCCTGAGTTCCTAATAGGGTACAAGCTATCTACTGTAAATATTCTTTGTATTGTGTTCTCTAACGTAGCCTTTGCCTTTGATGTTTTCAGAAAATGTTTGTATGGAGCAAGGGACCTTTTTGTTTTGATCAAAGGCATGGAAAGAAACAAAATGCTTGGGTAAAGAATGACAGAGTATACACAAAGCCATGAAAACTTCTCCATCCTTCAGAGGCAGCATAGGAAAATTAACCATTTACTACTGTGAGTATTATTCTCAACCTCCCTCCTGCTTTCCTCCTCTGTCTACTTTGTGAAAGGCTGACTGAGGAAGTGAATACAGGTGGAAAGAAGCTATTCTGATGAGCTAAAAGGGAGCAATATTTATTTAGACCCAGAAAACAAAATGGCTTTATGTGATGCCAATCGAGTGATCAAAAGAGAAGAACAATTCTAAAATAGAAGAATGAAATGAAATTTGGCAGATGGATGAACTGGTGCTCAGAAGAGCTTGCTTAAAGACCAGCAGGAGTAGAAGAAAATTTATAAATGAAAATATAACAATACTAAAGGAAAATTTTATCCAAACAAGAAGAATGGAAGGGGGGAAGGAAATATATTCACTAGAAGTGTCAAGTCATTAAAGGCAAGAAAGTGTTACAGAGGGTAGAGCACTGGATGGAAGTCAGAAACTTGATTTCAAATCTAGTTTCAGACATTTAATAGCTGTGTGACCCTAAGGCAGTCATTCAATTTTTCTCTGCCTCAGGTTCCTCATTTTTATCTCTTAGAGTTGTTGTTAGAATCAAATAAAATAGTATTTCTAAAATTATTTTCCAACCTTAAAATGTTATGTAAATAGCTCTCACTAATATTTAAGAACTCATGGGAGATCTTTAGTTTCCATTTTTGAAAATTAAATGTGAGGAAATAGGATATACATTTGAATTTCAATGTGATAAAGATAATTGGGAAAAAATACTGTTTGGAAAAAAAAAGAGAAAGAGAAAACAGAAAGAAAGAGACACCAGTGCATTTCTTCTTTGAGATTTGCTCAGTCATTTCTTTCAGTCCAACAAAGACATCCATCATCCCTGTATAGGATAGCCCTTTGCCACCCATGCCCAATTCTATCTCATCTTCAATAATAATGTCTGCCATTTGTATGGTTTTTTAAACTATGCCAAATACCTTGCTGAAGTCACAGAATTGCAAAACTTTAGGGTTGGAAAGAAATTCAGAGACTATCTAGTAAAATTCAAATCCAAAAGAATCCTTTCTAGCACTTGTTAGATATGCCATTATCTGCCTAGTGGGCAAAGACCTCCAATGAAGCAATTGCTATTACCTCAAAAAGCATTACATTTTACTTTGGGATAGCTCTAGTCGGAAAGTGGTTTGTTTTTCTTGTTGAAAGTCTAAATATTCTAGGTGATAATGTCCACCCATTGCTGTGATTTCTGCCTTCTGGTCCCAAGTACAAGTCTGATCTACATGAGAACTCTTTTAATACTTAAAGAGAACTTTCTTGTAACTCCTAAATCTTCCCTTCTCCAGGTTAAACATTCCTAGTTCCTTCAGGTGGTTCTCCTTTTTCTAGACAGAGATAGATTTGAAATCAAAGTCTCAGAAGCAAAGTCTACCTCAGCTGCTTTCATCTGTGAGAACCAGATCAAGTCATTTGACTGCTTTGAGCCTCAGTTTTACCATCTGTAAAACAGGAATTAGGGGAAAAAAAGTAATGTAGGGTTATTATGAGAAACAAATGAGATAACATATATAAAGTTCTTTAATCCTAAAATACTATAGAAATGTCAATTATGTTAATATCATTGTTAAAAATAACAATTTTTAAATAAAAATATCAGAAACTATTCCATGGTATGAACTCTAGGCTATTCAGCAACCTCGTTGTCCTTTTCTGGCCACTCTTCAGTTTACCAATCCAAATTTCAATTTGTCATTCCTAAAATGGAGCACCTATAACTGAAGATAGTTCTCCAGATGTGGTCAGACCAGGTACAACACAAGATTGCAATAGCTTTCTTGGCTACATCACACTTGTGATTCACCTTGAGTTTGCAGTCCACTAAATCTACAGGTGTTCCTCAGGCTACTCTTTAACATCACCTCATATCCTTGATAGGATGTTGTTGTTGTTTTCTAATCATTGTTTAAGACCATTATTTTTCATTAAGCTTTTCTCCATGTCCTGAAGTATTTCCCCCCGAAAACCTGTTCCCTTTATGTCTATAATACAAACATTTGATCATTTACCATATAATCGTGGGATCTCAGAATTTGTTATTATCATTAGAGTAGGATTAGGAAACTGAAAGGTCATGTAATTTCAAGTCAGCCAGTTGCATTTATTTATCTTTTTATATACTTTACAAATAATGTCTTGCACATAAAACAGAAACAGAATGAAGGTAGAAATCATCTTATATGAAATATTTGTAGAGTACTTATTCCAGTACCTGGCATAGAGTAAGCTATTAATATTATTGTTATTAATTACCATTGCCATCATCATCATGTTATCATTTTGTAGCACCAGCATCCAGTAGCATGTTATTCATGTGTGTTGTTGTAGCTGATGATGACCTATTTTTTTAATCTTTTGTGTTTATATCACCAGAATTTTCCAATATATGTCTTCCTTCTCCCCATCTTAGAAAGCCATCCTTTACAACACTGATAACAAAAGATAATAAAACAACTTTTCAATAAAGTTATTCAAAATATCAACTAAGTCTTACATTATATGCAATGTTCCATTCATTTCCATATCTCTTCTTCAGAACCACATTTGGTCATTATAACTACAGAGAATTCCATGCTAAATGCTTTTGTTGTTTTTTCTACTTAAAAAGTAACAGCCAAAATCCCATCTTCCTTGAGAAGCTTTTCATTATCCCCATAATGCTAATGATTTTCTACTCCTGATTATCTCCAGTTTATCCTGTATCTATTTTGTGTTTCCACAGTTGTTTTCATGTTGTCTATCCCATTAGACTGTGAGGTTCTTGAAAGTAAGGACTGTCTTGTATCTCCGGGGTCTGGCAAATAGGTGCTTAATAAATGAATACTGGCTAACTACTATGTGTCAGGCACTGTGCTAAATCCTTGGAAAACAAAAAACAAAAAACAAAAAAGTCATTTGTAGATTTTGTTTCCTGATTCTTCTTATTCCAGTCATCATCTATTCATATAAGTCTTCCCATTCTTTTCAGTATTGAAATGATGAAGATCTTAAAGAGGATAACATTTTAAATTATTATATTCTGGGACTCCAAAATGTATGTAATACAGAGAAGCTACTCAGGAACATGTGTAGGACATAAGAACAATATAAATTCTAATGGCTCAGAAGCTATGTTTACTCTTATAGTTCTGTTAGCTCAGTGATAATGCAGGAAGGCTAAATATAATTTAATAAATAAAATTCAGTTGTGTGAGAATGGCAAGAATGATGAAGCCAGAATGAAAATTCCTGATTCTTACTAGTTCTGGGCACTCTTTTAACCTCAGTTTCCTTATTTTTCAAATGGGGTTAATTGTATTATCTATGCCACTGACTTCATAGAATTGCAAAATAATGAAATAAAGAAATTGTACAATAATATATCTGAAAATTCACAAATTATAAAAAACTATATACATATAATGTGTACTTAGAAGAAGAGACTGGATGTGTGATTTCTCCATTGACATGGAAGAAATAGAGATGAGGAAACTCCAATCACCAATGCAGATTGAGATCTTTTCTCCAACTTACTGACTTAAAGAGCTGCCTGAAGTATTGAGAAGTGACTGTTCCACAGTCATACAACCAGGATGGATCAGAAGCAGGACTTGAACTCAAGTCTTCCTGGTTTTGAGGTCAGCAATTTCATATTGCTTAGCATTTTTACTATCTTGCCATTCTTAATATATTTGTTATGCCTCCTATTACCAATCACAAAACTACCTTAAAATGTTCACTCCAGCATCTTGTACAAGTTTTACATATACTTAATAAACCTCTGGGGAATTTAATTAATTTGAATGCCAACATGCATGTTCAGGTATCAATCCATCAATTATTCATTAAGCAACTATCTTGGAAGAGAGAGAAACACAAAGAAAGCTCAAACAAGGTCTCTGCCCCAGCGCTCACCATATGGTTTGGGAGACAAAATTAACCCACCTAGAAGCATTAGAGGACAACAGAGCTATACACAATGTCATCCTACCTGTAAGGACAATAACTCAGAGAAGGGAAAAATCAATGAAGGCTGAAGGAATCAGCCAAGATGTTTTTTATAAGCATGGAGAATATTTAAGTATGGTAACAACTCATGCTTTTAGAGCACTTTACGGCTTCCAAAGTTTCCCTACAACCTCTGTGTAGGGAGTGCTATAATTCTCATTTTAATCATCACAATTTATCAATATAGTGCTTTATGCTTTGCAAAGCACTTCACAAACATCTCATTTGAGTCTCACAAGAACCCTGTGGAGTAAATACAATGACGAGTCCCCATTTTGCAGATGAGAATGTGACTATATCAATAAGTATAGTAGGGTTAAAATTTAGGTCTCTCCTAATTTCAAAACTATTACACTCTCTATTATCTGACTTATATAGTTTCTATGCATTGCTGTCAGGGTACAAACATAGCTTTACTACTAATTCTAGGAGCAATGTTTTTTTTTCATTATTTGAAGAAGGAAAATAGAAGGGAATATGGCAAAGCACAAAATAGGGGTGTGAAAAAAATATTTTTCTGAGAACTAAAGAGACCAGCTGGAGGTTATGTGTTAATGTGTAGAAAGAAATAAAATTCAGTAAGACAGATTCCACACTGTAGCAATATGGAGCCACCATAGACTGTTGAGCAGAGAAATCATGTGATGAAAAAAAAGGGTTTTTTTTTTTTTAAGTCCTATCCTCTTTTTGAATACAAAAGGAAAGTCTAAAGAGGCTTAAAATTATGCCAAAGGCTAAAGTGATGAAAGTCCTAATACAATGACTATACCATAGACATTTAAATTGATGTTATAAATTTCTATATTTTTGTTACCCTACTTTCGCCTTTAAATCAGATCAAAATATTTTATCTAGTGTCTTTATGCTGGGAGGACAACAACTGAATTGTTCTAATAATTTTATTATAGCTATTAAAAACTATCTTCTTTTAAAATTTACATTGATATTTTATTTTCATATATGCATATATGTACTCCTGGAGAAGTGTGTACATATATATATATATATTGATAAATATCCCCCCAGTCCACAGAGCTATTCCATGCAACAAAGAATTAAAAATGAAAAAAGTAGGTAACAAGACTAACATATCTATTACTTTTGCAAATAAGAGTGATGCATTTTATCATCTTTTCTTCAAGGAAAATTTTAGGCATTTCATTTTATCCTCTTCAGTTTTGTTGTCTTTTTTGTTCTTCCCACTTAGTACTATAAATATGTTGTTACCGTTCCTAAATGCAAACCACATTCACAAAACCTTGTCCAAAGGATTGTCTTGTCTTATTTATTTTTTTCCTTCCCTTAAATTATTGTACTGTCTTTTTTTTAATTTTTTTTAACTTTTAATTTAAATTTTTTGTTACTTTTATATTGTTGTAGACATTGTGCATATTGTTTTCATAGTTCTGCTCATTTTTTAACTATTAATCACTGTCTTTATCATCTCTTACATTACAGAATATTCCATTATAGTAATGTGCCATATTTTGTTTAGCCAATTCCCAATGAATTGATATTGATATATATGTATATGTGTGTATATATATATATATTGTTTCCAATTCTTTGCTGTTATAAAAAAAAGTTTTTCTAGGGACATTTTATTGTATACAGCAATGGTGTCAAGCTCAGATAGAAATGGAAGTCACTAAACAGACATAAAGGCTGCATACTTACTTAGAAAATCACATATTGACATTATATATATATACATATTCTATGGTATTTTATTTATTTTGCTAAATATTTTCAAATTTCTGCTTTTATCCTTCTTGTATTATATGTTCATTAAAGGAATCTCTGGATCAAAATGTATGCAATCTTAGTCATTTTCTTAGTATAGTTCCAAATTTCTATCTATAGTAGACCACTTCATACTTCCACCAATGGTGTATCAGTATTTCCACAGATTCTCCATGTTTACTGTTCTCATCTTTTGTTATCTTTGTCCATTTTCTGGATATGAAGTGAAAATAAAACCTTTTAAAAACCATAGCAGGGGCAGCTAGGTGGCACAGTGGATAGAGCACCAGCCCTGAAGTCAGGAGGACCTGGGTTCAAATCTGGTCTCAGACACTTAACATTCCCTAGCTGTGTGACCCTGGGCAAGTCACTTAACCTCAATTGCCTCAGCAAAAAAGCAAAAAAAAAAAAAAAACCATAGCAACTACTTAAATTATTTTTCTCTCGATATTCTTAAACATTAAAATTTGATTCATTCTATGTAAAAAGTAATTAAATTAGGTAATCTAAATTTCCAAGGAGATCACTATACATATTTTGTCATTGATGCTCTTAAAATTATTTGAAGCCCTGCCTATCAAAGCAATACGAATTTTCTCAAATCTTGTGAAGTAAAGTTAGATTTGCTTTGAGAAATAAGAAAGAACAGACAAGGAAATTTAACCTGATGCTTGGACTCAGGATTAGATTTTAAAGTTTTCTGAGCCATGCATTAACTGTGTGACTGTAGGCAAATAATTTAATCTCTCCAGATTTCAATTTTCTCATCTGTAAAATGGAAATAATAAGAGCATATAGTCACAAAGTTATTGTGTTTATCAAATTTCAAGACTTTAAAATTCTCTATTTATACATATTACTGTTACTCTATCATATAGATAAATGATGAACATAGAGAGGATTCACCAGCCAAAAAGAAGAGTAGTTAATGTCTAGGATCTTCCATTTAATTCAACATTTATTAGGTTACTAGTATGTGCAAGGCATTGTGTTTAGTGCTGATAATACAAAAGATTTTTGTTGTTGTTTTAATTGTACTTGGGGTATAACATAAATAAAGGTGGAGAGTTTGCCAGCTCACCTGTCATGAAATAATCTACCCATTAGGATCTCCATAGAAATTTTACATGACTAAATAAGTCTAAATATCAAGGTTGACTTTAGGGCCCCAGCAACAAGTAAGCACAAGGAGCAACAAGGCTCCCGAAGTTTAGATATCAGTGCCTTTAGCTAGTTATAACTTACTTTCCAAATTCCCATGAATCAGCACCCACTGGGGCTTTCTGAGGGTTAACCCTACACAATGATTCTAGTGTGTCATAAAATTGTGGATGATATCAGCCTACTTGAAGAACAAATTACTTTCCAAGCTTTCTTCCTATGTAATGGGGAATTGATGGCTTATTCCCTTAGAGCAAATGAGACCCCTTCCCCCCAAATTGTTTTCACCTAACCTTACCTATACAAGTCTGCTTTCCAGAGAAAATCACAAGGGCTGAGTTTTCTTCATACACTCTTTGTTACTGCCAAAGTGGTCTACTTATTAGTGCTCAAACATGAAATCTGATCTGTCTATTTCTTTATGGGCATTTTACCCTATTCCTGTTATGTTGTCCTATCTACTCTCTTCCTCCTAGAATCCCTGGCTTTTTTCAAGGCTCAGTTCAACTGCCACTATCTTCAAAAGAGCTTTCCCTCTGATACCCTCTCCCCACTTATTTGTATTTATTATATATCTATTTTATATAAGTTTATTTGTGTGAAAGCTGTTTTTCTAAGGAAAAACATAAGCATCTTGGGGGCAGAAACTATTTTTTTTTTAATTTCCCAAGTCCTGACATATATGTAGCAAGATTTCAATAAATTTATGTTAAATTATATTGAATTGAATTAACCTAACTAAGATTGTTTACTTCTTCCCTGGGCATCATACCCAAAATAAAATGGTAGAGAGAACTATAAAAATGTATTCTGAGATCTGGGGAAAACTAGGACTAAGCTTTACCAGTAGTGCATTTCTTCCTGATATAGCCTATTTATTTTCATTACTATTGTAATAAAAATGCTAACTATATGCTAACTATAGCAATAAGAGAAGAAAAAGAAATTGAAGGAATTAGAACAGGCAATGAGGAAACACAAATATCACTTTGCAGATGATATGATGGCATATTTAGAGAATTCTAGAGAATAAACTAAAAATACTTGAAATAACTTTAGCAAAGTTGCAGGATATAAAATAAATCCATATAAATGACTAGCATTTCTATCGATTACCAACAAAGTCTGGCATTAAAAGACAGAAAGAGATTTTTTTTTACTGAGGCAATTGGAGTTAAGTGACATGCCCAGGGTCACACAGCTAGGAAGTGTTAAGTGTCTGAAGCCAAATTTAAACTCAGGAGAAATTTCATTTAAAGAAACTGTAGACAATATAAAATACTTGGGAATCTACCTGTCAAGACAAATTAAGAAAGTATTGGAGGGGCAGCTAGATGGCTCAGTAGATAGAGCACCAGCCCTGAAGTCAGGAGGACCTGAGTTCAAATCTGGTCTCAGACATTTAATATTCCCTAGCTGTGTGACCCTGGACAAGTCACTTAACCTCAATTACCTAAGCAAAAAGTAAAAAAAAGAAAGAAAGAAACTATTGGAGCACAACTACAAAACACTTCTCACACATCATATTTAAACAATTAAAAATATTAATTGCCCATGAGGAGGTAAGCCAATATGATAAAAATGGCAATTCTATCTAAATCAACTTACTTATGTAGTTCCATATCAAACTACCAAAAAATACTTTATAGAGCTAGAAAAAAAATAACCATTTGTTTAATCTGGCTAATTTTAGGCCTTTTCCCAAGCTCTATCTTTCTGACCACAGGAATTCACAAACAAATGGAGTCTTGGAAATTTTCCTGGCATTTAAACCAAAATGGACAAATTCCATGGAAGCAAAATTGAGATAAGTGAGGGAATAGGATAGTAGTGGAGACAAGACTTATTTGAGAAATCTTGCAGAGATAGGATGCATAGGCCTTGAGGAATGAATGATTAAATTAGGGAGCCCTGGGTTTCTAGCCTAACATTTTTTTCCCTGAAGAGTCAACCACATCTCTTTACAATAACTTACTCCTGGAGAGCAGACAGCAGATGTTAAGTTGAACTGCTAAACTGAAGTCTCAACCAAGGTCACTGTTAACAGCCACCTTGTTTAAATAATCCTCAGCTGCTTGATAATTTGTGCTTCTAGCCCAAGACTTTGAAATCATCTTCCCTATAGAGGCACAGACTTTCCAAGTATCTACTTCCCTTCCTATTCCACAATTACCCCAAAGATAAGGAATAGATCCACTAGAATGAACAGTACTCCAGAGCAGAGACTATTTTTTTTAATCCCTTGAGTCTAGCACTTATTAAAACAATCATTCATTAAATATTTGTTGAGTTGAATTGAATATTTCTCATATGTACTGATTTTCTTTTCACATTCTATACATCAAACTGGCTTTTTTCTACCACTCCCTATAACTGTCCTGTATTTTATTATATGAATGACCTTTTCTCCCTCATCCCATCTCCACCAGCCTCTCACTGTCTATATTTCAATCTATTCTTAAAGGTTCAGTTCAAATGCTAACTCTCCCAAAAATCTTTTTTAGATTTACCAACTAATGGTAATTTCCATCCTTTGATTTCAATAGCACCTTTCACTCCTCATGCATTTTGAATTTACCTGGGTAAATATCTCTCTCCATATTGAAGAGTGTTTTAAGACAAGAACTGCATTTTTTCTATATCAACCTCTAAGACTTTGCATTTGTATGCAATGGGCCCTGAAATGTAATAAATTGTAACCTGCCACCCTCCCACTACTACTACTATCTCAGTGTCTGTTAATTCCACTGTTAAACATTAATCCCTTTGAGTTAAGCATTACCTGTCCCTTAGCACTAGTCATTTTAAATACAGGTGATGAGGTGATGGGTAATTAGACAGAATTGACAGAGGGAGGCTGAAGTATTGATAAAATTACTCCAAGGCAAGCAGGGAAGGGCACTGATGGGAATCAGTTAGACCTCATAATCCTACTCTCTATGGAGGTCATAAGTAGTCTCACCTTGCTCTGTCCAGCCAGAAGTCCAAGTTATGTCAAATCCCTAAGGTTGAGTTTCTCCTATTAATCTGTCCATGGCTCACACCATCTTTACTTAATCCCTTTTGGGTCAGTCTGCCAGTGTTCTGCTTCATGTTCTCTTCCTTCCTCCCCCATGCTTCATGGTATATTTCCTCTCATTTCTCTACCTTGGTTTAAGGTGTCTTTCCTCTCATTCTCCCACCATGTCTCATGAAGTTTTTCTCCTTCGTATAATACATGAAATGTATTGATAATGAAAACTCCTCTAATTAGTAGTTGAACTAGAAAATCAAATGGCCTAGGAAAATGCTAAGACCAGGGTGGGGGGGCAACATAAGAGAGTCCCTACACTTCTTCTTGAGGTCTTTCCTTGACAGCTTCAAGTAAGGGAAGACTACTCTGAGATTATCCTAAGAGCTGGGGAGGAGAAGGGAGGTTCCTTCTTTCCCATATGGCATTGATGAGTGTGAGCTCTGTTTTTTTTTGTAATTCTTCTATAATTTTAAGTGAAAGAGGGGGCAGCTAGGTGGCACAATGGATAGAGCACCAGCCCTTTAGTCAGGAGGACCTGAGTTCAAATCTGGTCTCAGACACTTAACAATTCCTAGCTATGTGACTCTGGGCAAGTCACTTGACCCCAAGTGCCTTATCAAAAAAAAAAAAAATTTAAGTGAAAGAGTAGATCTGTCTAGAAAGTGATTTTCTAATGAACAGAGAGAAGGCAATCCTAAGGTTCTGTCAGAGATCCAATCAATTAGTAGAAGAGTCCATCAAAGACAATAACAGTATCCTTAGGAGTTGTGAAATAACTTAGTACCAACCTTGAAAGAGATTTACATGAGCAGTGACCTTATAGTCATTATAAAGTTTGGAGAGACTTCAGAGATGCAATAGACTGGCCTAGAGCACAGAACAGGGCAGTGTCATGCCTAATGGTTAGATAATCTTACTTGTCCAACCTAGTAGCCAAGTTCTGTTGAACCAGTTCAATTTGTTAAGCAATGTGCTGGCCCAGCACAGCCATGGTGATTCATCCAACAATAGACTACACTTTATGGGAATTCCATGAGGATCCATAAAGAGAGAAAAGGGCTCTGAGTGCCAAAAGGCAAAGGATATTCCTTATCACATGTGCTTCACTACACATTTATTTTAAATTATAATCTACTCTCCCCAGAGAACTTGTACATACTAGAGTATGGTGATCCTTCTAGATGGGGAAACATTCCGTACCACCTTTTCTTGCTACAGCTTTTTAATTAATCCTTTTTCTAAAAGTAAATGGAGTTCAAACTGGTTTAAGGAGAGCACATTGATGGGGGCTTGGAAACAATACTAATAGAAACCCAGCTTCTCAGGGCACCCTAATAGAACCCTGAAAGTAATGAGTTATCAACCACTTTCTTAAGACCTATTCAATGCATGTAGGAAGAATATCCCAGATAGCAGTGCTCTATAAGGTTTTAAGGTCTCTAGGGCAATAATATTTCATTTCTTTTACTATGAAAGTATTTTGTCTTCTAATTCTAGAACTTTTTAATAGAATTTTATAGTAAACAATGAAATAAAACAACACGGACATAGTGCCACGAAGACCTCACAATTCTAAGTAGTAGTTTAAGGAAAAAAATCTGTTTCTAATTATTTATATTACTGTGCCCTTTCATGCTATCTCACAGTACCCTATTGTTCCCATATATCACAGTTCCCAGATCATTATGTAAACCCTATTTACTTCGATACCTAAACAAAACAATCTTGATTCCATCAGTCCATGCCTCAAGCTTAGATTCTTAGAACTTAAGTGTTGAAAAGGACCTTAGGACCAATATTATTTAACTCCATGTTCAAAGCAGCAATCTACTCTAATATAGGCAATTACTCAACCAATTTGCCTAAACACCATTAGTGATAGGGAATTCACTACCTTTAAACAAACCAATTTTAATACTGAACACTGAATGTTAGAATATTCTTCTTCATGTGGAACCAAAATCTCCCTTAGCATATTTCTACTTTTTGTTTCCAACTCTGCCTTTTACTATAAGGCAAAATTAGAATATAGAATGCATAGAATACTGCTCCCCCTTTCCATCCCTCCAAGTATCTCATGATATTTTAAGAGCTATCATAACCCCTCTAAGTTTATTTGGTTTGGTTTGGGTTGGGTTTTTTGTTTTTTGGCTGTTGTTTTATTTGTGGGTTTTGTTTTTGTTGTTGTTGTTTGCTTGTTTGTTTAGGTCTGGGGTTTTATTTTTTTCATTTCATTTTTTTAATCTCTTCTTTGGGTTTCCTGAATTACTCCTTCTAAGATTAGATTTCTAATTCATAGGATCATAAATTTAAGATTCAAAGTCAGGTCCTCAGACTCCAGTACCTTTTCCATTGCCCCTAATCTGTTTTTCTATACATTGTTTCTGCACCACAACCATTACTTTACTTAAATGGATTGAGTTGTTGAACGTGTTCATAAAAAGTTAAATTTTCCATTTCCTTTTTGTTGAGCTCTTGCCAGTTTTTTTCATGCTTCCATCTTACCCCCCACCTTGTCACTGCCTCCGGACAAACCTATTTAGTCATTTGTTAGATTTGAGATAAAAGTCAGAGACACAGGAATTAAAAAACAAACATGAACTCTGGTCAAAAAGAGACCATACTTAAATTTTCGTTCAGCAATTTCTATAAAAATAACTTATAATTCCCTCCCCCCCCATTTTACTTTTCGCTTTAGCACACCCCCATAGAGTGGGCTACTGGATCTCAATGTGTATGCCATCCAATACTCAAAACAATGTACTAAGTTCTTTATTCACTGTGTATACATACACACACACACACACATACATTACACACATATGTACCTCTAACGGATGAATTAAATTAAAATAATAGGATATAATGACTAGAAAAATTTTCCATTATTTAAGCCTGTTTTGTTTTAGACTAAAGCTTTGTGTATGTCTTGAGTATGAGGCAAACCATAAACTAAAGCTTTGATTGCATCATAGTTCTTCCTCTGTCTTTCCTCTTAAAATACAGATAATCTTTAGGAACAAAATTTCATTTTCCAGATTTCTGTGAGCTGAAGCAGTCAAGTGAGCCAAACCAAAAGAATGTTGTACCCAATGATTATAACAATGTTACAAATGAGTACACTGTAACTCATAGAGGTGAACTTATTTTCTCAAATTCACAAAGCTAGTAAGAATTAGAGTTAGGATTTTAATCCAGGTTCTCTGACCCTAAATCTATGAGTCTTTCCTGGATGTAGAACTATAATGTGCTGAATTTTTAACTGTCCTATAATTATTATATAATCTTTTGCTTGTTGCTTGTAGGTCTTAATGGTTTCAACACTTTTTATTTTAAAGCTACAGTATCAGAAGGGCAATACCTTTGTCATATCTCTTCCCACAGCAGTATTTTGTCTTATAGCTCTGAAACTTTACAATAGACTGTTACAGAAACAATAAATCATAACAATAGCTTGTGGTACCATGAGGAGCATACAAATAAACCTTGATTGTGGAAATAGCCTCCCAGTAGTTATTAATGACTCCGTGGAGAGCTTACACGTTTTTCTGTGTCAATGTGCCATCTTCCAGGGGTGGACTGGCTAGCAGGAAATCCACAGTCATGTATTTTATTTTTAGAAGAAGTCAGGGGGTGATATCTAACTGACACTAAATGATAGCCTTAAAAACTGAGCTGTTTTTAGGTAAAGATGGAGTCGTGAGAATCATATCCACCATTGGTACTAAATTTAACTTATAGCCCAGAGACTCTCCGCAATAAAACTATGCTATGTTAAGCCTCATGAAAATGGTGGAGGTACTTGGAGGTGAATAGACTTTAAAAGATAGGCTTCTTGACACTTCCATTGCTACTCCATCTCCTTCTGCATCATTGAGGACATAAGAGGAAAAAGAGAATTAGGTATACATGTTTCAAACTTGTGCATGAATATGGTTCCATGAATAGATTAATTGTACTCTCCAAGTCACATTTCTAAATATTTTTTCTAGAGATCTGAAAGATATCTTGAAGATAATATCTTCAAAATAATAAAGTGTTCAAGTATAATACAAAGAATAGCAAGAAGCAAGGTAAGATGGCAAATAGAAGACAAGCCTTGGAGGCACCTTTCTTAAGATTTTTAAGTTACAGACATGCTGTTATCTTCATTTGACACTGTGAGTCCCCTACCCTGATGAAATCCCAGGTCCAGATCACACCAAAAACTATTTGGTAGTTAGTAAGTTTACTTAGTTGACACAAAAAATTCCTAAAGGATGCTAAAAAGCAATGCTAGTAAGTGTGCAGACTATATTCCAAAATATCTGTATAAAAAAGAAAAAAAAACACATATGAAGAATTTGAATAAAACTGGTTTCCTAAAGCTTATAGATTTCTATCAAAATCTCTAAAGATCTACTGATATTATCTTTTTCTCACTTTTCTGAAATTTATTATTTATTTTTAACATTTTTTTTTAATTTTGAATTCTGAATTCTCTTCAGCCTGCCTCTACTGCACCCATAGAGAAGGCAAGAAATGTGCTATCAATTACACATGTGAAATCATACAAAGTATATTAAGCATATTGCAAAAAAAAATTTTTAGATTTAAAAGTAAAATTTTAAAAAGTGTATCAATTTTCATTCAAAATCTATCAGTTATCCCTTTGGAGGAACATAGCATTTTTTATCTTAAGTCCTTTGAAATTAGCTTAGAACATTGTATTGATCAATATAGTTAAGTTTTTCACAATATCACAAAGTTTATCCTTATACTATTGCTGTTATTATAGACAATGTTCTCCTCATTTTGTTCATTCCTTCAACAAGTTAAGTTCTCCCAAGTCTTTTTTTATTTTCCTGCTCATCAATATTTATAGCACAATAGTATTCCACAACAATCATATGCCACAAATTATATAACCATTCCCCAATTGATGAACATTCTTTCAATTTCCAATTCCTGTCATGACAAAAAAAAGAGATATTATAAGTATCTTTGTACATATATGCCCTTTTCCTTTTTCTCTGATTTTTTTTGGGAAACAGACCTAGCAGTGGTTTTGCTGGATCAAAGGATATGCCCTTTGGGCATAGATCCAAATTGCTCTCCAGAATGTTTGGATCAGTTCACAATGTCACCCAATTTCTCCACATTCCTTTCAACATTTGTCACTTTTTTCCCTGTAATATCAACCAATCTGATAGATGTAAGTTCATACCAGGTCCTACCTGGTTTGTTTATGTTTTTGCTTTGTTTGTTTTATGACTATGGATAGCTTGAATTTCTTCATCTGAAAACTGCCTATTATACTTTCATCATTCATCAATTGGGACATGATATTTTTTTTAATAAATTTGACTAAGTTTCTTATATAGTTGAAAAATAAGACCTTTATCAGAGATACTTGATGTGAAAATTTTTTTTAATATAATTTAATCAAAATTATCTCTTTTACTTCCCATGATCCATTCTCTCTCTTGTTTGGTAATAAATTCCTCCATTAGCCATAGATCAAACAGATAAAATATTCATTGCTCTCCTAATTTGTTTATGATTTTACCCCTTGTCTAAATTATGTATCCATTTTGATCTTATCTTGATATATGGTATGGGTCTAAATCTAGTTTCTGCCAAATTATTTTCCAGTTTTCCCAGCAACTTTTGACAAATAATGAGTTATGGTCCTAAAATATTTGAATCTTTGAGTTTATCAATTGCCACACTACTGCGGTCAGTTACAACTGTTTTTGTGTAATTGATTTATTCCTCTGGTCCAATTCTTTATTTCCTAATCAGTACCAAACTGTTTTCATGATTACCATCTTGTAATATGGTTTGAGATCTGATACTACAAGATCTCTTTCCTTTATATTTTTTCATTAATTCCCTTTCTATTTTGACCCTTATTATTTTTTCAAGTTCTATACAATATTATGTATTTTATCTTACATATTCTAAGAGGGATCCAAAGGCTTCAGTAGAATGCCAAAGATGTCCATGACACAAAAATGGTAGAGAATCTTTGTTATGATTTCCAGAGAAATCCATTGCCAGCTATATGAAAAAAAAAGTCTAGAATAATAAGCCAGAGTTGGATAACTTTTGCATAAGACACAGTTTCACTTAAATCTTTTCAAGGTAAAACATGTATTCTTATGTATCTTTGTAATGCTAGCTGAACAATGCCTATATATCTTGTTAGCCTTCTTTGATATCTATTTTTCTTTTGAAAAATGCACAGAATCCTGTTTTACCCTCCATGAGCATCAGCTTATTCGGCATCTTCAGGGGCACCAGAGCAAACCAGCCGTGGGCACATCAGCTTCCTCTTGATACCCTTGACTTTTCTTGGTTCTCTGCCAACCCCTTGACAGCTTTTTCCATCTTTTCTTTCTCTACCACCCACTTTGCTATAGCCTCTGGACATAACTTTTACTAAACTAAAATATACTAGTGGAAACACAATTCAGAGGCTGTATCTACTGCCATGCAAGAGTCTGGGCAAACTAAAATTTAATGGAAGTTTCAGAATGAACACTGGGGATCTAGTCTTGGGATGGGGGCAGGGGAGAGATGGAGGGAAGTAAGATCTTCTCTATCTACAATGAAGCAACTAAATAATCTGTTCAATTCTCCACACCATTTTGAACACAATAATAAAAGCTCATAATTATAGAGCACTGTTGGATTGGTAATATAAGGCTTTATATACATGATTTTATTTGAGTCTCATAAAGACCCAACAAGGCAGGGAGCTCAAGCATTGCCTTCCTCATTTTAAAGTTCAAGAAACTGATGGTAAATCTTCCAGAGTTCTAATCTTTAGTGTTTGTATTTATATATTCTTAGACATTTAATTCCATTACACAAATATAATCCCCGCTACCAGAAATGTTAAGCCTCGCAAATATTGAATTTTGATATGTAGAGGCCAGTGCCAACCCAGATGTCACACAAAGTTTAGCACTAATATGGTAAGCTCCCAGGATCTAGAGGTCACAAAGTGGCCTCAGAAGAAAAAAAATAGTCCAGACTGATAATGGAGTAGGTCAAAGCTCCCAAGTAAATCATTTACCAGGTAGTAGCATTGGGTTGCAAGGAGTCTCTGAATTTTAGGATTGAAGGAGATGCAGAAAAAAATGCAGAGGAGAAGGAAGAGGACAAAAATAAGAACACACAGGATGAAGAGATTGAAGAGGAAGCTTCAGAGTCACTAAGAGAGATTAGGTTTATAACACTCTAGCTAGGAATCTTAACACATAATAAATTCAATAAAATTGAGTGAAAGGTCTGGGGGGATACAGAAGACAGTCCAATATAGCTGGATGTGAACATATCAGGAAAGGGAACAGCCTGTCCCCCAGAAAGTCAATTTCAAGTCTCAGCATCATAACCAGCAACATCTGACTACTTCAACCATCACAATTAATTTTAATAAAGTGCCTTCCCGTCCACATAAAAGTGTTTTTCATATATTGACAAGGTTTTAAACTCTTATGAAGTAACAATATAACCTAGTCCCATACTATTATAATCTGGGTTCTGATCTTACAAACAACTGAAGCTATTCCCTCCAAAATGAGTTATGATCTTTTAATCATATTTTCCTGGTCTTTGTCTTTTTTGATCTATTTGCTTCCTTTAACATTGCTAACTATAAAATTTTAGTTTCTGGAAACCCCCAGTGTCTAATACCACCATTTTGGGATTTACACTGTTACTAGCTTCATAATCCTGAAGTAGCACATGAGCTTCTGTGAGTGGAATTCCACAAAAAGTACCTAGAGAATTATTGATGCAATATGTAGACATTCAAAGCAGGAACCAGGATATTGTTGTATTTTTTTCATGTCATTTATATTTTGTGTTACTATTGCAATCCCACACTGGCTCATCCAAGAGGCTCTGTCCCCATATCTTTGATGGCTCTTTATGAAAAGTTTTTGTTAATAGATTCCTACCACACATTCCCCTGCAATGTCCTAGATCTTGCCTGGTTTCCAATTTCTTCTCCATAAACTTCAAGTACCAGTTAACTCTGTACCTAGCATCAGACTTTTAGTACTTAAGTGACCAATTGCTTTGGTTTGGAGAAATAAATCAGCAAAGGTTTTATAACCTACAGTCATCTCTTCAAAGTTAAAAATGGCTATCTTGTGACTGTCATCATTTGCCACCTGACAGTGAAACCATAAACCTCATGATATCTCACCAAGGTCTATTAATTGATGGAATTTGGCCAAGATTCCTTCCTGCAACTGTAACACCATGTCCTCATGGACACTCTCTTCTCTGGGTTTTAATAATACCATTCTCTTCAGATTCTCTTTTTCTGGTCTGACCACTCCTCAGTCTCTTCTGCTGGCTCATCAACCAGACTATGCTCCCTAAATGAAGTGCTCCCCAAACTTCTTCCTGGGTGTCTTTTTTCCTCTCTCTCTCCCAGAGAACTTATCAGCTCCACTAGTTTGTCATCTTCATCCAGATAACTTACAGATGTATAAATCTAGGTCTAGTCTCCCCTCTGAGCATCCATCCAGTATCAACAGCTAATTGGATATTTCAAACTGGATGTCCCAGTGGTATCTCAAACTCAACATATCCATAATAGAATATATTATCTTTTCCCTGAAACTCATCCATCTTCCAAACTTCCTTATTTCTGTAAAAAGCATTATCATTCTTCCAGGTTCTCAAGTTTGTAACCTCTGCTTTATCCTCAACTTTTTTCCATCATGTCGCATGTTGAATTAGCTGCTAAATCTCACCATTTCTACCTCCACAATATCTTTCACATCTGACCCATTCCTTCAAGCCCTCATCACCTCTCACCTACACTATTGTAATAGCATCCTCCCTGGATTCACTGCCCAAGGCTTTCTCAACTCTAATCCATTCTACATATGGCCACCAAAGTGTTTTTCCTTAAGCTCCAAACAGTCTGTGTTACTCACCTGCTGAAAAATGCAAGTGGTTTCCTCTAGACTTAAATCTAAATTCCTTTGTTTTAACTTTTAAAATCCTTCACAACTTGGTCCCAGTCTATTTCTCAGATTCATTCTATATGACTCCCTCTTGCTCATTCTTCAATCTAAGTATATTGAACTATTTGCTATTTCTCACACATGATGCTACAACTCCTTTTTTCACAACTTTTCACTGCTCATCCCCCATGTGAAGAAAGCATTCCCTTCTCAAATCCAACTCACATTATACTTCTCTTCTTTCAAAATTATTCAAGAACCACCTTCTACATGAAGCCATTTCTGATCCTCCCCAACTGCTATATCATGGCTCCTAATGACCTTGTGTTGTTTAACTACTTTGTATTTATTTCCATTTAGTCTCTTCAGATTTATTATATATATATATATATATATATATATATATACAAATATGTGTATATATGTATGTAAATGTAAATATATATGTGTATATGCATGCACACACACACACACACACACACACACACACTTGCTTATTTTCCTGATAGATTGTAAGCTCCTTAAGAGAAGAGGTCATTGTAATCTTTACATTTATGTTCTCTCTGCCTAACACAATGCCTGATGCAAAGTAAATACTTAATACATGTTTGGTGATTAATTGATTGATCCAAGTTAAACTATCAATCTACTATACCAGAAGTATCAAATATATAGCTGAAAAACTCTTAAATGTGGACCAAACCAGATTAAAATATAATTGAGAAATATTTAACAAAATAAATAAAATGTAATAGAATATAGGTGTTAATATACAGTATTCTAAATCAATATATGACTCACAGAGATCCTTCTGTACAGTTTAATGATCCTGTTTCTATTTGAGTTTTACATCATTATACTATGCCAAATTGTTTCTCATACTTATGGCTATTGTTAAGAGATATAAGGGCAGCTAGGTGACACAGTGGGTAGAATGACCTGGAGTCAGCCAGACCTGAGTTCAAATCTTGCCTTAGATACTTACTAGCTGTGTGACTCTAAGAAAGTCATGTAACCCTGTTTGCCCCATTTTCCTCATTTGTAAAATGAATTGGAAAAGGAAATGGCAAACTACTCCAGTTTCTTTGCCAAGAAAACCTTAAATGGGATCACAAAAAAATTGGACATAACTGAAAAAAATAGACTAAATATATAAATGTATTTGTATTCATGTACACATATGTATATCTGCATGTTACATATTGTTACATAAATATATACATATATGTGTTATATATATATATATATATGTATGTATGTAAAGGAGAGGAGGTCTCTTACCAATTGATCTTCCCCTTAATGCAGGTGATAAAATTAAGGAACGGGGCAAGTGGCAGAAAGATGAGGTGTTAATGTGTTCAATATTCAAAGACATATATATGCTCCATTAACTTTTTATAAAGTTTGAAAAAGTTTCCCTGATGGAATTAAAAGGGTAACTTGCCACTGGCTAGCTGAAGGCCTTATCTCTGGTAACCCCTAAAAAGCAATTTTGCCTGCTCTGAAATGTAATTGAGCAATAATATTAGGAAGCAGCTCCCAAAAGTGTGATACTTTGCTGCAGAGAAGAGACAAAGAAGAAGAGATTTTTCTCTAGATTTCAGAAGCTAAGCTTTAAACAGGAGTCTGGAGAGCCTAGCTGAGCTGCCTGCTTGACAGAGAAACTATGTCCAAAGGGAAACAAAGTAGGGACACAATAAGAAAATATTAGGGCCCTGTACTACCAGAGTTGCCTTGGCTGCATGTGTTCCTTATATGTGTACCTCATTATCAATGTACTCCAAATTTTATTCATTCTTCTAGTGAAACTATGTGTATTTGTCAAAAATCGTATCTCAGATTTATGGGAAATATATAACTATCGCTCTGATTGTGCTGTTTTAATAAATGTCTTTGCTTTTAGTTACTTGTGTACTACTGGTTGACTATCAAGAGCAAAGGAATAAGTGGGGTCTGATGAGCTATAATTTTAGAAATGTGGACTAACATTTGTTAGTGGAGTACATTGTGGAGTACATTGAAGCCCCTTAAGCCTGGGAGTCATAATCTTCTCCCAGGCTTTAATCTGTAAGTGTAGAGACAAAATTATAGGGAGAGGGGAATTCCAGAGAGGAGCACTACATAAACATGTATGTATGTGTGTATATACATACATATTTATATGTAGATAAATATATATATATATATATTTGCACAGATGTACATAGTATAACTATATGTTTAATGTTTAGTCATTTTTCAATCATGTCTCATTCTTTGTAATGCCATTTGGGGTTTTCTTGGCAAAGATACTGGAGTGGGTTCTCTTTCCTTCTCCAGTACAGCAATATATTACAAATGTGTATATAAGTGCATTGTGTGTGTTGTACATGTGTTCATATGGTATATGTATTATTATGTCAGTTAGTTTATGCAGATTAAAATTCCTAATATTAGTTAGAAGGCAATGCTAACAGTTATAGACTGTCTCTGTCAGACAAGCTATTCAACTAGGTTCTTCATGTAAAAATATGTATAAGTATGTCCATATACAAATATATGTATGTGTTCATATAAATATATACATATACACATGTGTATAACTACATGTATGGAGGAGAGAAAGAGAAGGAAGGAAGGGGGAAGGAAGCAGAGAAAGAGGAGAGGTAGGGAAAGGGAGAGAGAGAGAGAGAGGGAGGGAGGGAGGGAGGGAGGGAGGGAGGGAGGGAGGGAGGGAGGATGGAAGGGAAAGACAGAGACAGAGAGACAGACAAAGATAGAGAGACAAGACAGAGAGAGAGGTTTGGAATCAGAGGGCAAAACCTACTTCTACCATTTACTATGTGAGCCTGAACATATTTTTTAATCTCTCTAAGACTCAGTATTTCTCTTTTTTAAAATAAGGGTTTTAGACTAGATAATCTCTAATGTCTCTTCTAACTCTGCTCTCTCTATAATTCAGTGTTCTCTTTTGCTCTAGAATCCTTACAAGAGCATAAGTCTAGTTGATGAATGCATCCTTGATAGTAATCAAATAACCAGATACTCCTCTCTCTCTTTCTTTCTCTCTTTCTTTCTCTTTCTTTCTGTCTCTCTGTCTCTCCCTCCCTCCTTCCCTCTCTCTCCCCCTCCCTCCTTCCCTCTCTCTCTCCCTCCCTTCTTCCCTCTCTCTCTCCCTCTCTTCTTCCCCCTCTCTCTCATCAACTCCTTTAAACAAGGGATATCAGCTCTCCCCATTTACTATCAAAGACATGGCCATTAACTGGGACAGATAAAATTGTTTGAATACTTCATCTGAAATCCCTTGTAATCATTCCTGGCTTGGACCAAGCAGAAAATCATTTGAAGTTACCTGATAAAAGAAGAAAAAAAAATCTCACTGGGGAAATTTGGCCACACCCTAAAAAGCTTCATTTCATATATTTATACTGAAGATTCATACTGAGGTCAAACAATTCAACAGCCAACAGAAATTCACTCAGATTCATAATATCATACATGTCAAAAGAGAGCAACCAGCCCAAAACTAACACTTTACGGAGCTACCCATGCATTAAGTATTTATTGATCAGCTACCATGTAGCAGGATCTGTACTAAACACTGTGCTAGATAAAGTCAAAATAATGATACTTATTGTCCTCAAGGAACTTACATTCATTCTATTGGAAAGAGATGAAGAAATTGAGGTACAGGGAGAAGAACTAATTTGCTCAAACTCTCCCAGCTAGTTATTTCCATTATCTAACTTTCCTGACTCCTGCAGGAGTCACAAAAAGCATTCCTTCACAATATTTCTGACATTTGTCCCTCTTCTCCACTCATCCAGTCTGGTACCACCCTAGTCCAGAACTCATCATTCAACTTCTCTCTCCTATATTCCTTAGAAGTCTCTGTTTGGGAGAGGTAGGTGGTACAATAGAGAATTAAGGCTTAATGAGAAGTAAATCTTTTTAAGCTATCTCCATCCAAAAGTGGAATGGGTTGCCTCAGGAGATGGTCATTCTTTAAGCAAAAACTGTCTGTTCAGTTAATAGACATGTGTGATGGAGATTCCATTGGGAATATAGATTGGATGAGATGGCTTCTATGATCTCTTTTAACTGTAAAATTTTAGGCATCTAGAATTCTAGAGCAGCCTCCTACTTGGTTTCAGTATCTTGATTCTCTCTGTAGATGCCAAATTAAAGTACTAAAACACAAGATTACACTAATTAAAAATCACTTCTAAAAAGTATTTTTAATTAATTAATCAACTAATTTAATAAAAATTAATTTAAAACTACCAATTTTAAAATTAAATAATCAATTGGTTGATTAATTAATTAAAACCATGCCTCTAAAAGCATTTGGTTAAAATACAAACTACTCAGTCTGGCATTCAATACCTTCCTCTAACACTAACCTTCTTAGGCATTTTTCTTTCCCCTTCAGGAATTTTGCTTTCCAATCATACTGAACTATTAACTACCACTGAGCTAGACATGTCATTTTCCAGCAGTTCTTTCTTCACAATCCTCATCTTTCTTTATGGTTCAAGTGCTAAAGGAACTAATGCTTTCATGAAGCCTTCCCTAAAATCACTAGTTGTGAATGTTTTTTTCCCTCCTCAAATCACCTTATACTTGCTTCTCTGTAAACACATTTACATATCTATGAACATATCTTCCCATATAATGAAAATTTCACAGAGGTAGGAACATTTTGGAGGCCAATTTTTTTTTGAATTTTTTTATGTCTAGTATCTAACACAAATACCATTAAATAATTTTTTGTGTATGTTTAACTGAATTGAATCCCTCTTTTTCCTTAGATCATGGAAGTTAGGAGGTTTGAGAGAAGTCACGAAGCAAGATTTTTCTTGCTTTAAATGAACTCAGGTCTCTTGAACAGAGAATTAGAGTCGGTAGAAATAGCTCAAATACCCAAACATTTTGGAAAGTAATATGGAAATAAAGTCAGAATATTTTGAGCCAGTAATACCATTACTAGACTTCTGCCTCAAAGAGATCAAAGAAAAAGGAAAAGAACCTAAACAGATATTTCTAAAAACTTTTTATTTACAAAAAATTGGAAATTAATGAGGTACCCATTCATTGGAAAATGGCTAAATAAAATATATTAATGGAATGGGATGATAATAAATCATAATGTATTATGAAAGATATAGGATTAGAGCAGCAATTTACACAATAATAATATTACAAAGGAAAAAACTTGGAAAGACTTAAGAACTCTCATCCATGCAATGATAAATCGTGCTTCCAGAGGACCATTGTCAGCCTTGTTAGATAGAACCAGTGAATTGTTATCTACTTCCTAATCAATTCAAGATGCAGAATTTTGTTTAACTTGGCATATTTGTTACAAGGATTTTCTTTTTCTTTCTATTTGCTTTTTTGTTTGATAAAGAAATAGGATTTAAGAAAAAAAGAGAAAATAAATGTTTATGAATTTTTTGTACATTGAATTCTTTCTTAAAAAAGAAATGGACCAAATAAATTATTCCATCTTCATCAAGCCAATAGCTAGAATCAGCAATCGCTATGATTTAATCATAATATTCCAGACTAGCTAATGGCACAATGGATAGAACACCAGCCCTGAAGTCAGGAAGACTTGGGTTCAAATCTGATCTCAGACCATGGGACCCTGGGCAAGTCACTTAACCCCAATTGCCTGAGCAAGAATAAATAATTAAATCATAATATTCCATTATATTATATTAGGCTTGAAATCCAAATTTGAAGATTAATAATGGAGGGAAAGAATATTTGTGATGCTATTTTGACACAATACCAAATACACCAATATGTGGCCTGTGAGCATCCCACAGTTGGAAGCTGCTTTGCTGACCACATTTGCCCTCCTACAAGCATGCCATGGGTTAATGACTCTCAAGAAATAGTCCCCATTCCTTGGATATTCATTTAGTTGATTTTAAGAGAAACAAAATCTCCATTGTAGTCATCATAGAGAATCCTTATAACTAGCTTCAATTGACCTAAGAGCTGTAGCATGAAAGCATTTTGTGAAGGGCCCCAACTGTTGAACGGAAAATGCCAGAGCAGGGTCCATTCATTGGCCTGAATGCATGCAAGGAGAACAAAACTGCTTTATGACATTAACCAAAACTCCCAAAGGTACTTCACCCCTTTCTGACTTCTCCAGCACAATAAAAGCAAGTCAGCAAAATCCTTAAGTCCTTTCACTGTGCCCAGTTACTACAGGCAGATATCTCTCTGCCAGCCCTCCAGGGAAGGTCAGACTCAGACAGAGGCTGTTTTCCCATAAAATCTCAGAAGACTTCACTGATAGTTTGATTCCCCCCTGTGAGGAACTCTAATGATTGCCTGTTCACTACACTTTGGGATCTGAGGAGAGGCAGCAGAGGAATGCAAAAGCCTTGATAGAAACACATGCCCCAGAGTCCTATTGTGAAAGAGATAGAAGTCAAAGAGGTAGAACTCTAGGAGAGAATATAAGGAGTTCAACTTGTTCTATCTTTCCACCCAACAGGGAAAATTATTTCCCAATATCTTAAATGTGGGCAAGACCACAGTCTTATGTAGTTTTATTTCCCTCAAAAACCATCAAAGCAAAGCTTAAAAGTTGTTTCAGCACAGGTCATATCTGTATTGGCAGATAGAACAGTGAAACATGGAGCAAATAATGAAGGTAAATCACCATGGAAAGCTAATTACTTGCTGACCAGAAGCCACTTTTGTGATTTGGTTTTTATGCTGAGAATATATACCTCTTGGAACCTTTACATTTGCACTCAGTCATGTGCTATTTGATTTATGCCCTGGAATGTACTGGGCTTGTGTTCACATGCATTCAGATTTAGGAGTCGGGTTTCCAATTATGGATTACATCCATGTTTCCTTTTGTGGTGATCCCTCTTTTTTTTAATTGAACACTTTCTTTATGAGAATTTATTTGTTCTATCAGTCCCTGAGACCCAGACACCGCTCTAGAAATGGAACCCCACTCTGAAATTGCCCAGACATCCTTAGATATAATTCCACAACTGTGCATCCATGAAGTCTAAGATGCTGGAAGCCTGGCTCTCAGGAAGAGCTGCTGCATATATATATGAATAGCACTGAGGTCCGGAAACATCCTCCTTGGCTCCACTCCCTTGGCAGTCACCTCCTTCTAAAGAGTGTGGGGGTGGACATAGCCAGATGTATGGAATTCCAAGCTGCTCGGAGGGATGTGATGGGTCTCCAGGAAGCCAAACTTATACATTCTCTGGAACTGTTTATGTAAATGTCTGCTGCTTCCTCCTGGAGCTATATCTACCTTTGCCGGAATCACACTGGCTTGTAGAAGTGTGATGTGGCAGAAGGGGCAGAGAGGTAAAAATCAAAAAGTTGGTCAGTGTGTTAGTTCCAGCTGTCCCACTATCTTTGAACCAATCTGGTTACCATGCTTGGGAAGGGACTGGAATAGAGGTGCTAAAGAAATCTTGGGCTCAAATTCCAGCTTGCTACATAAACCCTATGAGAATGTCAGCACATCTGAATTTCATTTTTCTAATCTGCAAAATGAAGATTTTGGACTAGCTGATTCCCAAGTTCCCTTTGCACTCTAAACCCCATGATCCCATGGTTAGATGATCATAAGTCTTTGTATTTGCATCATGCTTCCCTCAAGGAAACCTTCAAGGAAAAGGGTAATCCCTTGAGTCTCCCCACTAAGTGATAGTTCCAAAATGAGGCTGGAAAGAGATAATAAAAACAAGTAGATACTGTTACCAGGAAAGTTTCCTCACAAGAGCATTTAGACCATTCCAAGAGGAGTAAGGCGGGATGAAATATGCTCTCAGAATTTATTAAGCTATAGCCAAGCCTGTGGATGGATTATCACTCCATATTTCAGGATTGTTTGAGAACATTGGAGGGAAGAGTAAGGTCCCACTTATGCTGGTCTTATTGGTTTCCTACTTCAGAGATCATAGGAAGGAGGATGTTGATCAGCCAGATACCTGAAAGCTTTGAACCTAAAAGATTCTGGAATTACAACATCCAGATATCAAGGGATCCATAGAATACAGAGGGCAAAAGGAAACTCAGAAAACTGATATATATCCAGGGCTTAGTCCAGAAAACAGAAGCTTTTCTTGCCTAGAAAAACTGTTTTACAATCTATAGAATTCTTTCCCATACAGTTTCTCATTTGATTCCCACAATAATAATCCTAGGCCAGCATTTATAATCTGTTTAACAGATGAGAAAAGGTAAAGACATTGCAGATTCAAAGCCATGGCAACAACAATTATATAACTACTAGTATTTTTATGACATTTCAGCATTTGCAAAGCATTTTATGTAATGTTATCTCATTTGGCCATTACTAAGTGGCTTGTAGCACTGAATTGAGAATCTGGAAAATAAGGATGATAATAGCATCTACCACACAGAGCTATTCTGAATTAACATAAGTAAAGCATTTTGCAAACTCTAGAGCGTTATACAAATTATTTTACAGATAGAGAAAATGAGTCAAATAGAACTTAAGTAATTTGCATAGGATGACAGCGCTAATAAGTATCTGAATCAGAATTTGAACTCAGATCTTCCTGACTCCAACTTAAGTATTGTAAATCTTCTAATTCCTAACACAATGTTGATTTTTTTCTTTCCCTCTCCCTCTCCCATTATACCTCATTACTTCTAGATTAGCTGGAAGGTCTATTCAACCTCTAAAATGCTATGATCCTGTGACTTCAGTACAGACGAAAATATGTATTCCTGGATTTGGAGTCAGAGAACCTGGATTCAAATCCCAGCTCTACTACTTGTGACCAGTGGACCTTGGACAAGCTTTGTAGGCTATCTAAGCCTCCATTTTCTCAGCTATAAAATGAAAAAGTTAGACTGGGTAGACTCTAAGTTCTCTTCCAGATTTAGATTGTTGGATCCATAATTTTATGTATGAGTGTGCAGCTAGTTTGTGTTCCCCTCCTGGAGGACAGAGGTTCTTTTCACAGAAAAAAATCTTTGCTTATTAGGTAACTGCTTAGAGATCAGGGTTAGAAATAGCCCATTTGCGTTTAAGGCACCCACAAGGCCAACCAGACTTTATAAGTAGTCAAATAAAGCCAATTATCAACCATGTTCATAGGTCCCTTAGGATCCAAAATCTGTCACTTGTTCCAACCTCCCAAGACATTCTGCTGTCTCTTAAGAGTGTGGACAACTTTCTAAGTCAGAGCCTATTCCAGAAATGGTCTCTAATGGTCTTGTTTTCCAAATACATTTTCTTTAACCTTTAGACACAGGTTACTAAGGTTGCCAGGATTGCTACAGCCTCCAGCTTTCACTGACATAAAGTCTATTTGTGTTAGTCTCAGTGGTGCTTGTGCCTTTTAAAAACTGGGTGTCAAAACAACAGAGCTAATAAAAGAGGAAAGGAAAAAATAAAAACTCAGTCTTGTAGAAAAGCTCTATGTGCTCAGACCATACTTGTTAATCCTTGCAATGGAAAGTCCTCTGTGAAAAGAGTTCTAGTTTTGAAATCATGAGATATCTGAATTGAAATCCCACTTTTAACATGAGCCATGTATTTACTATTATTTCATTTCATGAGTTTCCTCATCTATAAAATGGAGATAATATAAATATGAATTAATCTGTATAAATTAATATTTGTTAACTTTTAAGTGCTATATAAATGTTAGGGATCTAGTTCTATATACATTTATATTATCCTGGGACCTTGCACATATAATGAGTGCTTAATAAATAGCTAATAAATGAAAGAATGAACTTATACTATTAGTTATTTTACCGTTGCCCCCATTTGTACACCTCTCCATATTCAAAGTAAGCATTGTATTTAGGAGACAATGAGCCATGAGAAAAGAATCTGAAAAATTACCATCTTTTGAGACAAGACAAAACACCCATGTGCTTTTACCCCCATGATGCAATTTCCCAGACTGACACTTCTTACCCATTATTTTAAAAGGTTGTTACCCCTAGATTCATGCCAGACCCTTTTCCATTCCAAGGAAAAAGTTACTACTTGGAAAGCTTCACTAAATTTTTGTAGTTGAAAAGGGGAATTTATTTTTACTGGTGGCAGTGAATTTCTTGCTTCAAGGGTAATAAACAAATGGATAGAAAGATAATATAACCAGTCTCAACTCAGAGCTTAGGCTTGGATTGTGTGTTCCTTCCCTTATTCCCACTTAGGAGAGAGACTTACTGTATATACTTGGGTGGGAGTTGGGACAGAATGGAATTGGAAAGAAGCTTTTCTCACCAAATAATTAAACAGAAACACTATAGCCTTCTTGGTGAAATACTTGAAAGGAGTTTGTTTTTGCTTTTTTGTTTGTTTGTTTTGCTCTGTTTTTGTTTTTGTTTTCCTCTCAAGGAGCTAGAAAGGAATGGAGGTTTCTGCTGAGTTCATGACCACACAAAAGAAAGAAAGGGAGAAAAAAATACTCTAGCTGTGGGAAAACTGATGAATGGGTACCACAACCAAGAATGATAAATAGTGCCTAAGGCAATTCAAGCTGGGAGCTATGGGAAGCCACATGGATGCAGAGAAATGGTGGGAGTTTTTCTTGTGTGAGTGTTGAGTAATTCCTGAGGTAAACTAAGCTGAGATGTCTGGAGAGGCTGCATTATGAAATGAAGTGTTTGGAAAGTAGGCAATTCTACAAAGAGCCTGGGACCTTCAATGAAATCTTCAATGCAAGATGATACTCTTGCAGAAAGAGACTGTATCTATGCCTTCCTATGAAAACTCTATCTGGAGAAGCTTGAGTCCTAGCATACCCCAAGAAGGAAAAAGAAACTGTATTTGCCCAGAAATATAGCAGATTCTTTTCTATAACCTTGGTTGTTGTTGAGTTATTTCATGACTCCATTTGGAGTTTTCTTGGCAAAGATACTGGAGTAGTTTGTCATTTCCTTCTCCAGCTCATTTTACAAATGAGGAAAGTGAGGCAAACAGGGATATACAAGTAATAAATGTCTCAGGCTATATTTGAACTCATGGGATGAGTTTTCCTAATTTTAAGCCAGTTTTTATTCACTGTGCAATCTTGATGTCCCTACTCTCTGACTAATCTTCAATCTCTCTTTCTATACTTATACTTGCTGCCTACAAAGAAGCCCAGGTCATTTTTTTCTTTAAAAAATAAAAAATAACTAAAATTATCAGCAAACTTTTTATAGCTAAATCTCAAGGCCTTTTCTCAATACTCACCCTGCTTGACCCTTCTTATGCCTTTGACTCTGTCTCAGACTTCTGAATCTCTTCTGCTCTCTAGTTTTTGGTGACATTACTCTCTCCTGGTTTTCCTCCCACACCTGACGATTTCTCAGGCTCCTTTGTTAGAACTTCCAGTTCCAGCCCCTAATTTTTGGCATCTCCTAAAGCTGTTTTGTGTTCTCTACTCTATATTATCTTACTAAGTGACCTCATCAGTTCCCTGGGTTTCAATTGTCACCTTTATGCCTATGATTTCCAGATCTGTTTATCCAGCCTTAATCTTTCTCATGAGCTCCAGTCCTATAACAGCAATCATATCTTGAGTACCTTGAACTAAATATATCCTATAGAATCACAAATTCAATACACCCCAAAAAGAATTCATTATGTTCCTATCCTCCACTCTCCCCCCCCCACCCAAAAAAAAACCTCCTTTCTACTTTGCTGTTACAATCAAGGGCACTACCATCTTCCCAGTCAACTAAATCCACAAAATAGATGTCATCCTTAACTTATCACTTTCACTAAGCCTACAATACAATCTTTTGCCAATTCTTATTATTGGAAAGAATTTAGAACTCCTAATTTTTTAACAAAAAAAGAATGTTAATATATAAACAAATAAAAGAATGAATGAATATAGAGGCAATCAAGAAAAAAAAAATCTATTTGGCTTTTAAAGCTCTTCACAGCCTGCCCCTTCCTACCTTTCAAAGTCTCCTTACTATTCACTTCATATATTCTTTGATTAAATAATCAAGTGACATTGGTCCATTTGCTTTTTTTAGCACACAACACTCAATCTCCCAACTCTGTGCTTTTTTAGTGGCTGCTCCCCATGTATAGAAAACTCTCACCTTTTCTCCTGACTTCCCTGGCTTCCTTCAAGATAGCTCAAATCCTACCTTCTGGAAGTGGTCTTTCCTATCCCCCTTCTTCTTACTTTTACTGCTTTCTCTCTGAGATTAAATCTCATTTCCATTACATACACATACACATACACACACACACACACACACACACACACACACACACAGAGAGAGAGAGAGAGGAATTTCCAAATACTGGAAACAGAGGAGATCAAAGATCTTCATTACCTATATCTGTTAGCGTGATGAGTCATTACATACCTAAATATAAATTAATACTAAATCTTCCTCGGATTTTTATTTTTTGTTTTTTCCAGATTGAATAATGACAAGTAAGCCAGAGATAGGGAAATTACTATTAAAAATCCCCTACAAAGAAAAGCATCATGGTCTAGTAGAAAAAGCTCTAGGCTCAGGAGACCTGTGTTTGAATCCCAACTCTACTGGTTCTTAACTATGTGATCATTTAACTTCTCTGGGCCTCAGTTTCCCCATCTGTAAAAGAAGCAAATTGGACTTAGCCTTTGGAGATGCTGTTATCCTGTTCAGGATGGTACCATATCTCCTGACTCAGAACTACCATCTGATTTTAGACTCTGACCACTGTTACTGTTTGAATCCTTCCTGATACACGACATTCCATCACTTAATCCAAGACCTATCTGGCTGAAGTTAATAATCTACAGAGATACCATTGTATGTCATGGATCAGCATAACATTCCAGATTAATAAATACTACTTCCTAATAGAGGCCTTCTGCTCCTCCCTTATTGTCTTTTTCCTATTAAAGATTTCCTTACATCTTGGCTATACGTACCTTTTTTGCACCTATTTATTTACATGTTGGCTTTGCCATTAGAATATAAGTTTCTTGAGGGTAGGGATATTTTTTCTGCTTTTTTTCTTTTATCTCCAGAACTTAACACATTGGATGAAAGATATTAAGAACTTAATAAATGATTATTGATTGAATGACAGAACTTTGAGAATGCCTACAACTTGGTAAAATAAATCATCTTTTATTTGTTGGAGGGGAGAGGGGAGAAATAACACACTTCATCAGGAAACTTGAAACATAGAAGAGGAGAAAAAAGAACCAAGGAGAAATGAGAATCAAGAAGTGGTAACACAGAAAAAGGATATTAGTTGATAAAATACAGAAATTTTTGCATCTGGTTGTTATTGAATATTTCCATACCACCTTATGGCTGTTCTGATTCTTGTTTGATGAGGCAAAAGGAACTTGGAAAATATCTTAGAACTTTTTGCAAGAGGAAATTGGAGTGGGGAGGATTATTATACTTGAGGGTAACCAATATAGTCAATAAACTACCAATTATTAAAAATTTACCAGACACTAGCCAAAAAAAAAAATCCCGCCCTCAGATATCTCCTAGTCTAATTGGGGACATAATACACACAATTATGTACAAGCTAGATATTTACTAGATAAGTGGGAGATAGGGGTGGGTAAGGGAGATGAGTCTCAGAGGTAAGGTAATAAGATTAAGGAAAACTGAGAAAAGTTTCTTACAAAAGGTGAAACTTTAGATGAGATATGTAGGAACCCAGAGAATCCAGGAGATGGAGGTGAGGAAGATTTTCAGGCATGGAATCTAGTTAGTTAAAAAGCTCTGAGTCTAGAAATGGAAGTGTTACATGGGAGATACAGCAAGGAGGCCAGTATCATTGGATCACAAAAGACTATGAAGGGGAAGAAATTGTAAGAAAACTGGAATTATAGAAAGGAGTCAGATTATGAAGGACTGTAGTTATTTGGCCCTTGAAATGTCACATCAAATTAAGTAAAAACCTTGGTAGGCAGTGTCCTGATATTTGTCCCCTAATCCTCCCAAAATGCAACACTGGTTAGATTTCTGTTCCCTCATAAGTAGAATATAGCATAGAACTAAGAGATTCCTGGTTATGCAAAGCAGATAATAGGTTAATATAAGGTCTTTCATAGCAGAAGCACAGTTTCCTTGTCTTGCAAAGCAGTAGGGGGAAGATGGCAACAGGAACTATTTGACACTTTACTGTAACTCACTATCTGGTGACTGGCTGTCCTATCTCCATTCTTCTCAATCTAGCCTCAGTGAGATTCAGGGCTTTATTTAATTTCTTCAGCATGTGGATTAAGAAGAAAATAAAGTCCCTGAGGATTTTCAGCACAGTGAAAGATGGAGAACCCAAGACTGACTCACATGGGACAAGGTAAAAATGTACTTTCACGTTAAACACCAGGAAATCATCTAGAATAATGATTATACATATTAGAACAAGAAAGCATCCCACCTGCTATATATAGAAGGCAACGTCTCATAATGGGCAGAAGTCTGGACACAAAGCACTCCACTTCCATTCTCTGGGTATTTTCAGTGTCTACTTCCAATATGCCCTGCAATAATGAATATTTTGCCCTCCTTATATCTACTTCCACAAGAGATAAAGGAGAGGAAAATGATCCAACCCTCAGGCCCTTTCTTTGCTACTTCCTTCATGACATCCCTTCTGTGAGTGAATGGTCTTTCACTTTGGAATGATGAGAGACAGAAACAGAGAGAGAAAAACAGAGAGACAGACAGAAAAAGAGAGATAGACACAGAAAGAGAGAGATACAAACAGAGAAAAATAGAGACAGAGAAAGAGAAAGCAAAAGAAAGAAAGAAAAATAAAGAGAAAGAGAAGCAAAGAGAGAGGGGGGAAAGAAAAGAGAGAGAGAGACAGACAGAAAGAGAGAGACAGAGAGAAACATAGAGAGGGAGACAGAGAAAGACAGAGAGAGAGAAGAGGAGAATATATTTCAGTCAGATAGATATATTTAAAGATGTAGGCTGTTCCAGCTGCATAGTCAATGGAAAGAGGCTACTACCAACAATTTGGCAGGCCAACTAAAAATGTCCACTTATACACTAGTCCCCCTGTATCTCAGGAGAGAGTCTCAGGCATCTCCAGGATGGAGACTCCAACATGGGTGCTGCCATTTTAGGTAGTCTAAGCATTTGTCCAATCTAATTACACTTATCTGTATAAAAATTATATATGTATATATATATATAAGTGTACATAAATTTTTGTCTCTGTATCCCAAGCACATAGCATAACACACCTAGCAAACACTTAAGAAATACTTAGTGGATGAATGAATGAATTTTCTTCATTTTTTAGCTATGTGAGGTCTTGTGAAAGGAAAAAGTATTCAAATCAGATTAATTTTCAGGAGTAATCATTCCATACTTAGCATCCTTAGTGAAGTGGGTGGAAGAATCCACAGATTTAGAGCTATAAGGAATCCTAAAGGCTATCAAGTCTAACTACCTTATTTTCTAGATGAAGACTGAGGTCCACAGAGCTTAAATGATTTGTTCACAGCCACCCAACTAATAAGTATCTGGGGTAAAAATGAAACCCAGGTTCTCCCTGACTCAAAGTCCATCACTCTAGTCACTATATCACTCTACCTCTAATCAAAGTATTTCAGAAAGAAATACACTTATGAGCTTGCCTTTGCTTATTCTCATCTCAGTAAACTCTCTGCTCTTTGCTAAATTCAGAATGGTTCTGATCTACTTTGTCCTTCCTGCAGGTTTCATTGCTGGCCCGCCCGACCAGTTTGCTACTACTGCCTCTGTCTAAAATCACAGTTTTCTCCTCACAATATAAAAGAGCTAAATACTGCTCTCACAAAGAAAAACTGTGCTTCAACCCCATGGCCTTGAGCCAGACCACTGGCAGTAATATGGGCAGAAGCCAGGACTGAGCCTTTGTGAAAGAACTTCTGGCTTGAGTTCCTTCCCAGTAGTCAGCTTGGAATTTCCTTTCACCAACAGTAAGATGGTGAAAGGAGGTTTAAGTTCCAGTGATCTCTCTGGATTCTGACTTTATAAGATGATCAGGAATCATTTCTATTTCCGAGTACTGCGTGTGGATGTGAATTGCAAAATTTTTATAGAGATGAAAAGGATTTTCGAGATTACTTACTCCTGAACAATCTATTTTTCCACAAAAGGGAATTGAGGGTCAAAGACAATCAGGACCTTGTCAAAGGCCACATAGGTAGTGGTAGCATCTGAACTGGGCCCAGACCTTCTGACTCCAGGTATAATTTTCTTTTTATTAAAAATATTGCCCTATAATCTTTTCAAGTCCTGATTAAGAAGGTAGTGCTGCTTCAGGGAACGAATACTGACAGACTAATCATGGGGTGAGTTTGATTCTTAGCTCAACTGCTGACCTATTGTGTTACTTTGAGTAAATCATTTAACCTTTCAATATCAATCAATTGTTCTCTATAAAATGAGGGGACAAGACTAGATCATTTCTAAGGCCCCTTTCAATTCTGATATCATATGAATCTATGAACATCTGAATATCAAAGATTTATCTTCCACTTGAAATGAATGGCAGAATAATTTCAAATCCCCTCCTTTTCATAAGGAAAGATGTTACCAAGAATTTAAAGCAGATGGAAAGATTTTTGAAATTTTGTATTGAAAGGATCATATTTATGAAAGGCTGGGGATGGTGACTGAAAAAAATCATCAGCCTGCCTAGAGGCTGATGAAACCATTCTAAAAGGAGGCAGTAAGAAAGATCACCTCCTTCCCCACAAGATTTTTTCATATAAAAGAGCAGGACAATCTTTCCATTCTAAGTTCACTTGGAAAAGAATGTGACCTAATCATAGACTCTGTACCAGGCACTAGGAAACATGGGTTCCATTGCCAGTCCGGACACTGGCCACAAAGTCTCAGACAAATTGCATCATCTGTCTATGGCCCTAGTTCGGCTACTAAATGAAGATCATTTTGGAAAAGCGATTAAATATACAGAAGCTTACAAAAACCAAATGCTTGTGTTCTTGTAACCATCCACAAAATGAAGCCTTCCAGCTCACTCTGAGATGGCAATGGAATTTCAGAGTTTCAGGGGTGAGGGGAAAACTCAGAAGAGGAAGACTGGGTTTGTTAGGGGAGGGGAGGTGGGAAGGGTTTCAGAGGAGTCTTGCCATTAATACATTGATGGAGCTGTTCAAAATTATTTCTCCATAAGGTACTATACAATTTCTTTAATGAGTCAAATCTATCGCCAAAGCTACAGAAAAGTATGCTACTCCTGCCTCAAATTAAATTTGTTACTACCAACATTCAGACAGGATTTGTAAAATATTGCTCCTTTTGCATTTGGAGTCAGACTTTTCTTTTTTTCCCCTTTTCTCTGTTATTTTTAAGTCTCTTTCCTTTTGCTTAGCAACTTCTTCAAAGCAATAAAAAAAAAAAAACTTTAAACTTCAAAATTCCTAAATCGTAAAGCATGATTTAAAGAAGAAAAATTTTTTCACAGTGGCACAGCATTATTTTATGTTGAATCTATTTTACTAAGTTGTCAATTTATATGTTTAAAAAAATAGGAAGATAGACAGAAAAAATCTGAGAGCATATATTCTCTATGGTTTCATTATGTTTTACTGTTTTCCATAGGAAATGGATAGCTTTAGTATACCATATTGCCTACAAAAGAAAGGCAATAAATACATTGAGTTTGATTCTATATTGGAAAAGATAATAGACTGCTATTATATTAAATATATATATATACATGAAAGGTTCCCCAAATTTGCCAAGCTGTGACACACTTGTGAATTATCAAAGAGGGAATGACTTATTTTCCTTTCTTCCTTTTCTCATCCTATCTTACCTTATGGCGTCATCCCCCATTTTGGATCTGATCACACTAATATTTATAATCTCAAATAATCAGTCTATTTATTGAAAAGCTTCTTTGTGTAAGACTCCAGTTCTAAGGAATACAAAAATGTATGAGATAATGCCTCTACCCTCAAGGAGATTAAGGTAACCTAGAAAACTAGGATTAGCCATTCATGGGCCCAGAATGTTTACACCACAAATACTTTCTCCTCCTACTTAGCACTCTATTTCCCATACTTCCCCTTTTCTATTAATCCTAGAAGGTTAAAGCTTCCTAGCTAAATGTCACCTTTCAGTTTATAATGTTGAAGTGAAAATTCAATCAGATTCACATATATAGAACCCCAGTTTTCCATTAGCAAAGATGATGCTCATCTGTATCATTAAAAAAAATTTATTTGGTGTGAGGAACACATCATCATGAATGACCATTAATCCCATCCACTTCCTCCTCCCAATATAACTTCAAACTTATCCCATCTAAAATCTGGATATTATATTATTTATAGATAGTTGTTTATATATTGTTTTCCCCGTTGGACTGTGAACTACTTGAGAACAGGGACTGAGTTTGGTTTGGTTTTGGTTTTGGTTTTGTTGTCTTTCTTTGTACCCCTAGTGTTTAGCACAATGCCTGAGACACAAAAGGAGCTTAATAAATGCTAGTTCACTTTGATAAGGTTCAGGAAATGCTAGTAACAACAATAAAAGAAAAAGAAATAAAAGACATAAAGTTAAGAAAAGAGGAGACCATTATTCCTATTTGTGAATTACATGACAGTTTACTTAGAAAACAGAATTAGAAAATCCTAAGGAATCAGAAAAAAATACTAAGACAATAACTTCAGCAAAGTTTCAAGGTATAAAATAAATCCTCAAAAAAGTATCAGCATTTCTATATAATAATAACAAAACACAGAAATCATAACAGAAAGGGAAATATGATTCCAAATAATAAAATGCATAGAACATATGGGGACTGGCTTACCAAAGCACCCAAAAGACTTGTATAGATTTAATTACAAAGTACTCCTTAAGAAATAAAGAATAACTTAAATAGCTGGAAAAAATATTCAATGCTTATTACCAGGACATACCAATTCAATAAAAGTGACATTACCAAAGTTAATTTACACATAATACTATTCCAATCACAATACCATGAGGATACTTTATAGAATTTGATAAAAAAAATTATAAAAAAAAAATTCATTTGGAAAAATAGAAGAACTAAAATATTAAGGGAGATGATGAAAAGAAATCAAGAAAAAGGATGAATAGTACTTCCAGACCTCAAGTTATATTTAAAAGTACAGGGGCAGCTAGGTGGCACAGTGGATAGAGCACCAGCCCTGAAGTCAGGAAGACCTGAATTCAAATTTGGTCTCAGACACTTAACATTTCCCTAGCTGTGTGACCCTGGGCAAGTCACTTAACCTCAATTGCCTATGTAAAAAGCAAAAAAAAAAAAAAAAAAAAAAAAAAGTACATCTAGTGTTAGTTAAAATGCAGAGATGAGGGACACTGATACATTGTTGGTGGAACTGTGAATGGATCCAACCATTCTGGAGAGCAATTTGGAGCTATGCTCAAAAAGTAATCAAACTGTGCATACCCTTTGACCCAGCAGTGTTTCTACTGTGCCCATATCCCAAAGAGATTTTAAAGGAGGGAAAGGGACCCACATGTGCAAAAATGTTTGTGGCAGCCCTTTTTGTAGTGGCAAGAAACTGGAAATTGAAAGGATGCCCATCAATTGGAGAATGGCTGAATAAATTATGGTATATGAATGTCATGGAATATTATTATTCTGTAAGAAACGACCAACAGGAGGATTTCAGAGAGGACTGGAGAGACTTGCATGAACTGATGCTGAGTGAAATCAGCAGAACCAGGAGAACATTATACACAGCAACAAGACTATACAATGATCAATTTTGATGGACATGGTTCTCTTCAACAATGATGTGATTCAAACCAGTTGTTCTGCGATGAAGATAGTCATATACATCCAGAGAGAGGCCTGTGGGAACTGAGTGTGAACCACAACACAGCATTTTAACACTTTATGTGAATATTTCCATGCATTTTGTTTTCCTTCTTAGGTTGTTTTTTCTTCTTCTCTTTCTAGATCTTATGTTTCTTGTGCAGTAAGATAACTGTATAGATATGTATACATGTATTGTATTTGTCATATAATTTATCCTATTTAGCATATATTAGATTACCTGTCATCTAGGGGTGGGAGTGGGGGGAAGGAGGGGAAAAGCTTGGGAAAAAAAAGTTTTTGCAAAGGTCAATGTTGAAAAATCACTCATATATTTTGTAAATGTTTTGTAAATAAAAAGCTTTATATAAAAAAAATGCAGAGATGACTCAGTGGAACAGAGGAGATATTAGATCATCAGAAACCATGAAGTTTAATAACTTAGTGTTTGATAAAGTGGAAACACATAAATTATCTAGGAAAAAAATCTTTTTTATTTGATAAAACCTGGAAAAATTAGAAAGCAGTCTGGCAGAAATTTGGCTTGTAGCAACATGTTACACCATATGCAACAATACATTCTAAATGGATTCATAATCTTAATATTAAAGAGAAGACTATAAAAATCAGAAGAAAATAGATTATATATTTCTCACAGCTATGGGTAAGAGATATATACTCAGCCAAACAAGAGTTAGAGGCAGTTACCAAAGGTAGAATAGGTAATTGATTACAAGAAACTGGATAACTTCTGAACAGAGAAAAATCAGTGACTGATAGTCATTCCCTAATAGATTAGTGGTATGAACAAACAGTTCTCAAGAGAAGAGTTGCAAAGTATTGACAACCAGATAAAAGAGGTACAGAGTCACAAATGTTCACATTTATAAAGTACTTTAGGATCTACAAAGTGCTTTGCTCACAACAACCCTGTAAAGAAAACAATCATGAACTATTGATTTTAGCATCAAAGATGATTATCCCACATACCCCCACCCTACCCCACTCACCTATTGGCTTAAGAATGGAAAGAAAAGGGGCAGCTAGGTGGTGCAGTGGATAGAGCACCAGCCCTGAAGTCAGGAGGACCTGAGTTCAAATGTGATCTCAGACACTTAACACTTCCTAGTTGTGTGACCCTGGACAAGTCACTTAACCTCAATTGCCTTGGGGGGGGGGAGGGGGGGAGGAAAAAAAACTTGGTAGAAAATGAGTATCCCTGTGAACTGATCCAGACCTTCTGGAAAACAAATGCACATAGTACATAGTAAGTGCCTTGCACATAGTACATAGTAAGTACTTGATAAAAGTTTGTTGAGTTATTTTTTAAATAGATCTACAAGTTACTACAAGTATTAAATAAAGAGCCAGCCCAACGGGTAGAACTGAGAATGGACTTGGGTCGCTCAAAAAAGGAAAAAATTTGTACATACCACCCAACAGATGCAACAAGGTATAGATCAATTTTCTGCTACTTATGTTAATTTTGGCCTAAAAATGAACACCAAGAAAACATAGGTCCTCCATCAGCCAGCACCACACCATTCATGTACAGAACCATCAGTTACACTAAATGATGAAGTTTTGAATGCTGTGGATAAATTCTTACCTTGGTAATATACTCTCCAGGGATATACACATTGATAATAAAATTGACCCACACTTTGCCAGAGTTAGCTCCCCTCAGTTTGGGAGGCTCTGAAGGAAAGTATAGGGGAGAACAGGTATTAGACTGACTACCAAACTGAAGGTCTACCTAGTGATTGCACTGACCTCATTATTGATTACATGAAATAAAAAATTTTGCACAAACAAAACCAAGAGAAGCAAGATTTAAAGGGAAGTACAAAGCTGGGGAAAAAATCTTTACAGCTAGTATTTCTGATTTCTAAAATATATAAAAAACTGTGTCAAATTTATAAGACTACAAGTCATTCCCCAATTGATAAATGGTTAGAGAATATGAACAATTTTCAGATGATGAAATAAAGCCATTTATAGTTATATGAAAAAATGCTCTAAATCACTATTGATTAGAGAAATGCAAATTGAAACAACTCTGAGTTACCACCTCACTCCTCTCAGATTGATTAAGATGACAGGAAAGATTAATGATAAATGTTGGACGGGATGTGGGAAAACTGGGACACTAATACATTGTTGATGCAGTTGTGAAATGATCCAACCATTCTGGAGAGCAATTTGGAACTATGCCCAAAAAGTTATAAAACTGTGCATACCTTTGACCCAGCAGTGTCATTACTGGGTCTATATCCCAAAGAAATCATAAAGAAGGGAAATAGACCACATGTGCAAAAATGTTTGTAGCAGGTCTTTTTGTGGTAGCAAAGAATCGGAAAAGGAGTGGATACCCATCAATTGAGGAATGACTGAACAAGTTGTGGTACATGAAGGTAATGGGATATTATTGATCTATAAAAAATGAACAAGCTGATTATAGAAAGGCCTGGAAAGATTTACATGAACTGAGACTAAACAAAACAAGCAGATGCAGGAATACATTGTACACACTAACAGCAAGAATGTGCGATGATCAACAATGAAAGGCTTGGTTCTTCTCAGTAGTTCAATGATCCAAAGCAATACCAATAGACAGAAAATGCCATCTGCAACCAGAAAAAGAACAAAGGAGACTGAATGTAAATCAATATACGCTATGTTCACTTCTTTCTGGTTTTTTTTAATCTCTTTTTTCCCTTTTGCTCTGATTTTTCTCTCCCAACATAATTCATAAAACAATGTGTATTAAAAATAAATAATCTAAAAGAAAAATCAGTTGTGTGACATGGGAGACACTGGCACAGGACCACACAGCATGGCACATAGAAAGTGTTGTACTCTATGAGCAAAGTAGAATTGAATTAGCCTCGAATTAGAAAGGCAAGATGCGGAAAAATTAGAGAAACTACCCCAAATGTGCTTAAAGACTCTTTGTGCCTGACCTGTAGCAGAGCATTCTGAGCTTGTATTGGTCTGATTAGCCACAGTCAGACATACTGTAATTCGATTCTAACATAGTGATGTCATTTTGGTCTTTTTCAAGAAGGAAGGACAACAACCAGCCCTCAGGGAATCAGATTCAGCCTTGGAGCAAAAACACAATTACTGCTTTTCATGCTCTTACCCCCCAGACTGAAGCAAGAATTCCTAGGTCCCAAGTGTCTGATCCCATCTGTAAAAGAGACAATGACTTATCCTCTCAAACTGAAAAACAGCAACTTTGAGGAGGGGTGCCATGTATATTCATGATAGGAGTTCTTAAAACCCCTTCCACGTGAAGAAGTGTTAAGAGTTCTTAAACTATTAGCAGCCTCAAAATGTCTTGACAATGTGGTGGTGGGATAAAAAGCTAGGGATAACTGAACTAGACCTCCTACATTCCTTGTCCCATCGTGCAGTTGCTGGTTCCCACAAGTCAATTCTAAAGGCTAGAAAGATGATCAATCTATAGAATGATAGATTATTATAAAAAATAATTTTTATCATTGTCATTTTAAAGCATGATGCTATCAGCTGTTTCTCCATTCTGTTAAATATTGGGATTTTATTTTTCTCTTCATGTATTTTCCTATGCTCTCCCCTTGATTCCCATGAGAATAAAGTATTAACTGTAAGCAAACTGGAACACAAACCCAAACATAGCATTCTTAGACTAAGTGTTCAGAAATATGGCCAAGAGATATTTGAGTAGCTAGCATAGATTCAATGAGGAGGTTGATGACTGTCCAAGCTAATTTCCTACAAGGGGAAATTCAGTCCTTTAAGACCCATAAGAAAATAGGCCTATTGGATTCCTAGGCATAAAGGAGCTCACTGGATTTGGGGGGTTGCTCCTCTAGCAATAACTTCTCTAAAATAGTCTAAACTACTGGATGGTACAAGGAGTCATTGATTATATAGGCTCTGGAGGGATGGAATAATGATGTTGGTAATAAATAGGATTTTAAGGCTATTTACAGATTTTTAAGTTTGTTAAATGCTTTACATTTAATATTTCATGTGATTCTCATAAAATCTGTAAGATAGATAGCATTTTTATCCCTATTTACAAAATGTTATCAACAAACATTTACTAAGCACCTAATATATGCCCACCATTATGTGAAATACCAGGTACACAAAGTGCTAAGCCTACAAAATAGAAATAGTCTCTGTTTTTAAAGAGCTTTTATTCTATATGCATACATGTATATATAATATATACTATGTGATGCATATATATCTGTGACCAATGTGTTGTTTTGCCTATAGATTTGTACATATATGTGTATCTATAGGACATGTATTATGTGTGAGTATATATTATATATACACATATATGTTTGTATATATATGTACACATATAAATTTGATTATTTATAGTGATTGTAATTGAATGAAAAGATCCTCATGTTATGAGCAAAAAAATAAAAAGAAATTAGATCATGTATACCACACATTTATATATAGATAGATAAATAGATATATACATCTATACATAATACATATATATTTTATACATGAATATGTATCAATGATTGAAAATTGATTGTGTGTACATGTATGGGTGAAGGTGAATACCAAAGATGGATAAGCAGGCCAGAAAAGGGCTTAGCAAGCCCTCACACCAGAAGTATGAGTCTTCCCTGAACACCCCATTCACCTTTGGTGCCTTCCTCCTGCCCAACTCTCACTTGTGGCTCCAGGAATCTGTAGCATGTAGTCACACTCCAGTAAAAGTATTTCAGCAGGTGGGCTGAGCCAGACTGAAGGTAACTGACAGGTCTCAAACCTACTGGTGAGTTAGGGAGATATCTACCCAATTTGTTCCCAAGATCAAGATGGGAGATGAAGCAGTTGCTGTGGAACACTAGAGCCTGGTCATACATCAAAAGTGCCAAGGTCATCCCCTGCAACCTGAGCCATCCCCAGTTGTCCAGACTTTTTCTTGCCACTGGACTTTGATGTCTGGAAAATTTGTGCAACTCTGCTTCATTTAAATCCAATTAAGGCGAAAGATCACTCTGTGATGCCATTGGTCCTCTGTGAAAATAAAGAATGAACAATATATAGATATATACAAACGTGTATGTATATTTGCATACATATATTATACATAAATCTAATAGGGGCTTTCTTTTTTTTAAGTTTTGGTAAAATATTTCCCTTTTCTCTACAAGTATTTCCTTGTGAGAAACTTCTACCAAGAAGGGTCAGCATAGATTGTGCCATATAGATTCTTAAAGTACTGAGAAGTTAAATGATCTGCCCAGGTCAAATAGCCAGTAATGATCCATTGATTTTGTTTCATAAAGGGTTGTCTTGGATCTTGCACAAAGAGGAAAAGGAATACCACATGGAAGTGTTAGACAGTAATTATAAAACTAAAGGTGGTTGTGTTGAAAATAGCCCCAATGATTGGCTCACATGAGAATAGGGTGCCTCCCTCCCTCTTGCTGATTAATCAATCACAAAACCTTTGGTGTCGAGCCAAGACCTTTAATGGACCTCATTTTGTAGAGCATTATATAAGAATGCTAGAGGACTGAAAGATAAATTATCTCAGTGGTCTAAATTGCTATGTGAAGAAGAGAGCCATAAATGCAGTTTACCAGTCTTCTACTTTCATTTCTATTTTTCGTCACAAAAATTCAAGACACATTCATGTTTATGTTGTACAGCCTTTAAATTAGTAGTTACTTGGTGATTTGTCATTTTATGCTGAGTTTATCTCTTCTGCCAAGAGTTTTTCATTATATTCAAGTACAATAACAAAAACCTACTCCTAAGTCCAAGTGGCAGATACAAATTTACCCTTTTAAAAGAAAATAAATGAGAAATATCCATTAATCAGAGAGATAGCCACAATATGAGACATGGGGGTATTCAAGTTCATAGATTGCAAATAATGAGCTGACAGTAATGAGTTTAATTTACACCAGGAATTGAATTTCCCTGGAACTGTGTTCATGACCATGTCATGGGAATTATAAGAGTTAAGAAATAAAAACTGCTATCATTAACCACTTTCCTGCCCCAATGGGGTGAGGGAAGAATGTGGGGGGGGGGGAGGAAGCAGTAATCACTTTACAACAGAATCTGAAAATCTGGGAAATCATTTTAGCTTTACACTTACTTGAAAAAGGTGTCTTATATACAATATCCTCAACAACTTTGTTTAATCTGAGGAAGGTCCTCCAGATCATGCCATATAAGGAAATATTTATTGTAAAGAAAAGAAGACTTATCTGGGATGTGAAAATTGTACTCAAGTATCTGAAAGGTTGTCACATGGAAGAAGGTTAGAAATGCTCTGTGTAACCCCACTGCACAAAACTAAAAGTTTTCAAGGTTTCACTCACATGTTACCTCCTACAAGAAGCTTTTCCTGACCACTATAGTGATTATAACTTTCCTTTCTCAAATTTTTTAGTATATGCTTGTTCTAATTGTTAAGGAAAGTCTTCCTTAAATCAAGCCAAAATCCACCTCTCAGAAAAGTTAGTCATTTTCTCCAAATACTGTCCTTCTGGAGACAAGGAAAATAGGTCTAATTTCTTTTCCAAATGCCAATTTGAACACTGATTATGTATTTTCTAAGGTTTCTCTCTTCTAAACTAAAACACTCTGCAACAGACAAGAGTACTTTGAGTTAACTTTGCCTCCAATAAATCAACCTGAAATTTGGATGTGAACCCTTTAAGCAAGAAATGTATGTGCATGTATGCATGGGTATATATGTTTGCATATACACATAGAAAATAATGTCCATATATACACATGCAGATATATGTGTGTGCATATATATTTATGTGTATACAATACAAAATAATTACATATACATACACTTGCAGACATACATATACACACTATATATACACATACAGATAGATATGTGTGTGTATATATACATATATACACATATATATAATGGATTGTGTGTATAAATACACATATATATATATACTGCTTTATATATTGTTGGGGAGAACCTGAACTCTTAGAACATCCTTGCACTTTTACCTCTTTGCAGGCTATTCTGACCTTGGTATCATAGAATTTTTTTTTATTAAAATGAGTGCTTATCTGAACAGAAGGGCTCCAAATGATCCATTGCATGCATGTGGGGCCAGTCCTGAAACACATCCTTAAACGACCTTGGGATCATTTTGCTTTGTTGAATCTTTCACCAAATTTTCTTTGAATTGTTTCTGTCTCTTTTACTTCTCTTTGCTTTATGTGACAGCACTGCTCATAATTTCCAATCATCTTCATAATATTTTACAAACAATTCTACTTTCAAAACTTTGATTTAGCTACCAGCTCACTCTCTCTCTCTCTGGCAAGTAAGTTAAGTGTGTGCTGACTGAGCACTTTTTGTGTTGATTTTTTTTTTTCATTTTTAGACTCCATTCATCTCCAAGTTATAAGAAAAAGAAATTAAGGGAATGAGCGCAAAGAGGAAACAAAATTATAACTTGTTAAAGATGATATACTGATCTATTTAAAGAATAGTAGGGATTAAATTAAAAATAATTGAAATAATGTCAATAACATAACTAGATGTAAAACAAATACATATAAATCACCAGCATTTCTGATATTGCCAACAAAACTCATAAAGAACATACAAAAAAGAAAAATTCCATTCAAAATAGTTACTATCTGTATGCAATAACTGGAAGTTCCCCTACCAAGAGACACACAAGAATTATGTGAATAAAATTACAAAATACTTTTCTCAGAAATAAAGGCAGAACTAAATAATTGAAGAAATAATAATTGCTCATGGTTGGACTGTGCTAATACAGCAAAAACTATGTACTATCTAAATTAATTTATTCAATTCTATATCAAACAAACTGCCAATGAGTTATGTTCTAGAGCAAAAAAAGAAAAAAAGTAATAATAAAATTCTGAGGGGCAACTAGATGGCACAGTGGATAGAGCACTGGCTCTGAAGTCAGGATGTTCTAAGTTCAAATCCAGCCTCAGACTCTTAACAGTTACTGTGTGACCCTGGATAAGTCACTTAATCCCAACCTCATCACCAAAAAATAAATAAATAAAATAAAATTCTATTCAAGGAACAAAAGATCAGAATCTCAAGGGAAGTAAGAGAGGAAAAGTGGAAAATGAATGAATCTAGTAGTACCAAAACTCAAATTATAATAATTAGCAATAAACATTACAATTATTTGGTATAGTCAAAAACTAGAAAAGTTATTCAGTGGGACAAATGTAGGACACAAGATCTAGAAGCCAATTAACATAGTAGCCTAGTATTTGATAAATCCAAAGATTTTAAATACTAGTACAAGAGAATAGTATTTGACAAAAACTGATGGGAAAACTAGAAAATGTTCTGTCAGAAATTAGGTTTAGGCCAACATCTCACAACAAATAACACAAGCTCCAAATAGATATATGACCTAAGTATAAAAGGTGACATCATCAACAGAATAGAATGAAAAGAAATACCTTTTACAACTATGAATAGATTTATTGCTCAAATAAAGGATAGAGAGCATCAAAGGAGGTAAAATGGACAGTTTGGATTACATAAAATTGAAGTTTTTGCACAAACAAGATCAATGCAATTAAACCTATAAGATCATAGATTTAGAATTGGAAGGAACTTTGAAGATCAATGAATCCACCTCTCTTTAGAGATGAGGAAACTGAGGTAGATAGAACAGTAAGCTAATAAATATATGAGGCAAGAAATAGAATTTTGCAGCATTTCTATGATAAAGTTTCACATCTGAGATGAATAGGGAGATGAATTAAATATACAAGAACATAAGCCACTTTCCAAATGAAAAATGGTCAAGGAATATAAACAAGTAGTTTTCAAAAGAAAAAAGCAAACTAACAACAAGCACATGGGAAAATGTTTCAAATCAGTAAAAATAAGGGAAATGAAAACTAAAATAACTCCGAGGTTCTGTCACATCAGACTGGCAAAAATAACCAAAAATGTCAGTTGTTGGAAGATATATGGGAAGACAGGCACACTTCTGTTGGAGCTATGAATTATTACAGTCCTACTGGAAAGTAACTTAAAACTAACCAACCTTTCAAAAAAAAATCATTAACTTGTGTATGTGCTTTGGCCTAATAATACCATCAATAATAATACCACAAAGAGATAGAAGAAAGAAGGAAAAAACCCATATGTACAAATTTTTTTCTTGTAGCAAGGAATAGGAAATATCAAGCATAAAGAGAGGCTTTCATAAAGAGATGCTTAAATGAAAGAAAAGGTAAGAACCTTTGATTAAGAGGAGGTTGAAATGAAGATAGAATAAAGCACAAAAAAATAAGATGGATAGAAATATACAATCAATGATAATGATAAAACAGAAGAGGATGCAGAATAGAAAGGAAAGAAGGAAGAAAAGAAAAAAGGAAGGAAGAAAAGAAGGAAGGAGGGAGTGAGGGAGGAAGAGAAAAAGGGAGGGAGGGAAGGAGAAAAGAAAGGAGAAAGAAAGGGAGTGAGGAAGATAGGGGAAAAGGGAGACAGAGAAAGAGATAGGGAGGAAGGAAGAAAGAAAGGAAAGCACAAAAGAATTACATCAATAAAAGCATTTAAAATGCATAGAAAAGAATAAGGTTTCAAGGGAAACAGATAAGTAGAAAAACTTTGGGAATTAATGTGCTGAATTTAATATATACTTTAAAAAACTATATCCAATGAGAGTCACAGTTTTATATACAGTACTCTTTTTTTATTCTTTGTATACAGAAATGTTTAGAATAACAAAAAAATTAAAATTAAAAAATAAATTCAATGGATTGTTGGATATCATAATTGTTAGAATTGTAGTAGTTATCAGCCAAGGATGGCATCATTTTCCTACAGTTAAAATGTCGGCTGAATTTTTGGTCAATTTATTTACTTCAAAGTAGTAAGGAATGAGATCGGGGTAAGGAAGAGAATTTCTCTGTCATTGTAGGGCTATCAGTCTTGTCAGAGAACAACAGGTTAACAAGTATAGCAATTTCATTTCATGGTATTAATGAATTTTTTTTAAATGGGTGAATGTGAAATTTAAATCTCCCTAAAATTATTTTAGAAAATCTTGACAACTGAAGGGATTGAAAGAAAATGAAAAACAGGATTTTTTTTTTAAGTTTAAAAGATAAGAATAATGGAGATGTTAAAACACCTCCCAACGATCTGATTTCCCGGGACAAATCAGATACAATCATTCAACAGAGAAAAAGCACAGATGTCTTAAAGAAAGTTTATGCAAACTCTCAGCAGCTGAACCTGCAGTTGGCAGCTGAAACATTGCTGAATGGTTTAGGAGGTAACGACAACAAAGCTATGTTCTACCAGCTGTTGGACTGACCAGTCTAGAGAAATGTCAAGACTCATTTTGTATAGGACTTCCCAAATACACAAACTCTCCTAGGGATTATGCCTCAGGCTCCTTAACTAACCTGGACCTCTCAGTGTTTTAGAAGAATCAGGCAAGGGCTGAAGTTTGTTTCATTTCTCAGGATCTCACCAGGAGAGATGCTCATAGTTGTCCTTCACTCTCCAAAAGGACCAAAATGACAGCCTGATGTTAGACTTAAGTCTAACCTGATCAGCACAAAATGAGCTCAAAATGCTCTGCCAAAAGTCGGGCATAAATAGTCCTTATGAACATTTGGGGTGAATTCTCTAAATTTGTGCATCTCTCATTTCTTTTGAACCACTTCAATGCTGTTTGCCCATAGAGCACAGCACCTTCTCTGATGAGGGCACAACATGCTGGGTGGTCCTGTGCCAGTGTTGCCCATATTGAACAATCAATCCCAAAGTTCTTAAGAGAGACCTTAAGCATTGTCCCTGTATCACTTTTTCTGATGATCACATGAGCACTTGCAGTGCATGAGTTCTCCACAAAATAATCTTTTTTGGTAAGCATATGTTGGACTTTCAAACACTGACCAGCTGAAGGGAATTGCACTCCCTGCAATAGAGTTTGAATGCTTGGTAGTTTAGTTTGATAAATGTCCTCAGTGTTTGTTTTGTTTCTCAGAATGTCTCCTTACGATATAGCCAGGAGAAACAACACATATATACACTGTACATGAGCACACACACATACGTGTGTGTGCATGGAGTGAACATGTCTATATGACATGCATGTATAAACACTTCTACCTATATATTGCATGTGCACATGCAATGAATTGTATACATGCTTCATGTGCACATTTACTTATTTGGGGGGAGGAAGGCACTAACAATCAGTCACTCAGTCAACAATAATATGTGGGAGGATTAGGAAAGTTTTCATGGCTATAGAAAGGAGGAAGGAAAATTCATGACAGTTAAATACAAAAGGACTTCAATTTTTCCCTGGGAGTCCATATAATTTACAATTGCCCACATGATTTACTAGAAGGTTGCAAAGAGGCAAATGTAGGCTCGAAATAAGGGGAAAACTTCCAATAACTAGTTATCCAAGAGTGATTCTTGACTGCCTTAGGAAGTAATGAGCTCTCTGTCCCTGGAGATTCTTAAGCAAAGGCTGAATGATCTCTTGTTGGGTATGTTGCAGACAAGATGCCTGTACTAAAACAGATCAGACTAGATGGTTCCTAAGGTCCTTTTTCCAACTCTGAAATTCTTTAATTTTATGAATGCCCCTTTGACTTTGTGGAAAATTCCATTTTGGAAAAATAGAGGGCCAATTGGCTTTGTTCATGCCTTCATTTAAGAGCCAATCTGAAATTCAGAGTAAGTTTGGGCAGCGGCTCCTCATGGTTGATAACCTCTCCATGAGCCAGCATTTGTGGTATCTGTACCAAGGCCAAGTTCTGAGTGAACCCCAAGGCTAGGAATCATGTGTTCTTCAAGATGAAACTTGGCAAGTTGTGCCCAATTTCACTTGGAATTTTATATTGGATAGCACCTGAAATAGAAAGCCCGATAGGGGAAGGTCGTTTCCATTGCCACAAAGAAAACTAATAAGAAACCCTGACCCCAATGTCATTTAAATTCAGCCTTAAGGTGCTGTCTTTGCACTTGCCCAAAAAGTCTCATAAAGAGTGCTTGAGTGAGTGTGTGTTCCTGAAGGACTGGGAGTCAGCGTCTCCAATGCATAGTTTGGACTGCCAAGACACAAGCTGAGACAGACTAGCTGGCAGAAGATAATTGAGAGAATAAGGTCAATAGGCAAGAGGAGCGATATTTGATAGTGTTCTCCCCCAAATAGATAAACCTCTTCTGGGAAAGGATGTTGACCTTCACACTGCAGGGCAAGAAAAGGTTATTGTGAAAACATTATTTGACTGTCTACCTTAGTATGGAATAAGTCATACCTCAATGCTTCCAGCACCTGGGAATCATTAGCAAGGTGCTCCTTTCTCAACAGTTCCACACCTTAGAGGTTAGTCTCCCCTCGGAGAGAGGGAGGGAGACAACAGAGAAAATGACAGAGAGAGTCAAAGGATCTAGCTTAAAATCCTTGCTTTGCTACTTATGATTTGACCTTAGAAAAGTCACTTTCTAGTCTCAGTTTCCTCATTTGTAAAATGAGGGATTAAGGAATTGAATGAGATAGCCTCTAAATTTCCTTGGAGCTTGAAATCTATTATCGTATTAATCTAGAAAAACCCATCACTAGAGCCACACATGAAGCCTTTACGATCTGGTAGAAGCTATTTCTTTCAAGCCTTCAAAAAAATGATACTGTATTTCTTTTTAATATATTTTATATGTACTTATATAATGTAAATTTATATAATAACTCTGTTTCATTTTTGCCTTTTTATTCCCAGCATTTTTGTAGGTACTTAATAGAGTACTTGATGATTGATTGATTGATTGATTGCCAGAACTCTACTATTAAAACCTTTGAAAATTCTGGGTCACTTCTGAGCTGCAAGGAAGCATCTATAGTCAAGCATTTATTAATATGGAAGATGCCTCAGGTGGTAAAGTAGATAGAGTTTGGACTCAGGCAGACTCATTTTCCTGAGTTCAAATCTGGCCTCTTACTATCTGTGTGACCCTGGGAGGGTTCAAGTCCCTCCTCTTACATATATTGGCTTTGTGATCTTGAGTTACCTGAGACTCAGTTTCCTCATCCACAAAATGGGTACAATAATAGCATCTTCCTCATAGAATTGTGTGAATCAAATTATATAAGACCTATAAAGTGCTCTGCAAATTTTGTAAGTACCATATAAATGCTAACAATTATTATTCCCACATATACTACATATTCCCTATTGGGTTGGTTTCTGTGAGGCCAGGAATATCTGGTCAAGTCACCAAGCATTTACTAATGCTTGTGCCCTTTGCTAAAGCTGGCAAAGAAAAACCTGCCCTCAAGAACTCCACAGTCTAAAAAGGAAATAATATACAAACAAGTAGGCTCAAACAAAATATATAGAATAAATTAGAAATAATTTCTGAAGGAAGGAACTAAGTTTAAAGAAGATCACCAAAGCTTTCTTGCCAAAGGTGGTGCTCCTTAGCTGAGACAAGGAAATCAGAAAGTAAAAAAGAGGGAGTTTCAGGCTTCTAAAGGAACAGCTATGTGGGAAAAACAGCAAAGAATCCATTGTCCTTAGGACCATAGGTTAAGAACTGGATGACTCAAACACAGACATTTGGATTAATCAGCCTAATTTTATACAAAATAAAAATGAATTTTTATCCAGGTCACACAGGTAGTTAATAGTTCACTTAGGACTTGAATTCAGATCCTCTTACTCCAAATCCAATACCCCTTCTTTGTGCATTCTCTTCAGATTAAGACTCTTCTGCCCTGGAAAAATGAGAAAGGGAATAGTCCTGGCTGGAACCCCAGGGTCACCCAGTAAAAATGGGCCTGGCTCCATTTTAATTGAAAAGGGAGTGTCTCCCCACACCTGGATTTGTTGCCAACTTTAAAGAATGATTACAACAAAAATATTTGAACTACCTTTCCCTTAGATAAAAACCAAGATACACCTTCCCTTTTGGTAGTAGTTGATAGGGAGGAGTTTGTTTTGAGAAAAATTGAGAAGTATCAATGTGGAAAGGTAAGGTGGAATCAAAGTACTAATTGAGGTGACAGCTGAGAGCTTTGGCGGTTTCAGAAAAGCAAGCAATAACACAGCCTAGGTATGTCTGGTTTTAAGAAGCCTTCCAGACATTATTTACCTAGGCTTCTGCCTGCAGCTGCAGAAGTAGAAATCTTAAGTTTGGCTTCATTTGCATTCCTAGATTTTTGTCTTTTGAGGAAACTGGCCTTTCATTGGCCTAATTTGTGGCTAAATTCAGACTCACCAAGGAAGTTTGATATTTTGTTACTTTTTTTGTTGTTGTAGTTGTTTTTCACTTAATAGTATTTTATTTTTTCCAACTATATGTAATTACAACAAATTCAACATTTATTTTTATAAGATTTTGATTTCCATTTTTTTCCTCCCTCCCCTCTCCCCAAGATGACAAGCAACTTGATATAGGTTATACATGTACAATCATATTAAACATATTTCCATGTTAATCATGTTTTAAGACTCAGAACAAAAGGGGAAAACCACAAGAAAGGAAAAGAAAAGTGGAAATAGTATGCTTAGACCTGCATTTGAAGTTCATAGTTTTCTCTGTTTATAGCCTTTCAACTATGAATGTACGTGTCTCATATGTAGAAAATTTTCTGAAAGAGGGAACAAAAAGAACTCCACACACATACTACCACCATTTATTTTAGTCTTTGCTAATCTAACTCTTCTCCAATCTGTCTTCTACAATCTACCAAAATGATATTCCTAAAGCACAGGCCTGACTATGATAGAGCTGCGTCAACAGATCTCTAAAGGCTCCCCAGTGCTGCCCAGATCAAATGCAGGATCTGATTCAGTTTAGCATTTAGAGCTCTTTGCAATATAACTCCCTCTACCTTTCCCAGGTTCATTTTATAGTGTTCATCTTCACTCATTCCACACTCCAACTGACCTTCTGGCTCTCATACATGCTATTCCAACTACTGTCTTAGAGCTTTTGTCCAGGCTGTTCCCTATATGCAGAATGTGCTCCCTACTTGTACCTTGGAGAATCCCCAGCTTTCTTCAAGGCTAAAATCATCTGATACCTCCAACATCAAGTCTTACCTGATTTCCCTCTGTACTTAGAGCCTTCCTCCCTCCCCTCTCCTCCTTAACTTTGTGTCTATTTTGTGAACATAATAGGGTTTGGGCATATACCCAGATTATTATGTAGGAAAGAGGCACCCATGTCAGGATACTGAGGATCTGCTTCTGGGAAAAGACAGTCAGTCTTTTGTCTGTCTCTATAGTCATAATTGACTGTGTCTTTAAGATCACCAAATTAGGACAGACTCTCTCTGTCTCTCTCTCTGTGTCTGTGTGTGTGTCTCTCTCTCTGTCTCTCTGTCTCTCTCCTTTCTCTCTTTGTCTCTGTTTCTCTCTGTCTTTGTCTCTGTCTCTACCTCCTCTCTTTCTCTCTCTCTCTCTCTCTCTCTCTCTCTCTCTCTCTCTCTCTCTCT
>JAJPUD010002356.1:182268-209332 GCA_023553655.1 Myrmecobius fasciatus
TCTCTCTCTCTCTCTCTCTCTCTCTCTCTCTCTCTCTCTCTCTCTCTGTCTCTCTCTCTCCTCTTTCTGTCTTTATCTCTCCCTTTCTTTCTCCTCCTCTCTTCCTCTAACTTTGTCACTCTAGCTCTCTTTTCTGTCTCTCTCTCTCTCCATCTCTGTCTCTCTCACCAACTCTACTCATCACAGCAAGCACTGAGCATTGAGCAATCATTTTCCAACAAAAAAAAAAAAAGTAATTATGCAAATATGTTTTGACCTCCTGGTTACTCTTATATTTTAACTTATTTGGGTATATGTCATTTCCCCCTATAGAATGTAAGCTCCTTGAGAGCAAAGACAAGTGGGTAGAATTTTATATTTATATCCCCAGTGCCTAGCCTAGTACCTGACACAGTAAGTGTTGACCAAAAAAAAAAAAAAAAAAAGTTTGTTGATTGGTTGGGCTATTGCTAAAACTTTCCAGGACTAGCAAACAGAAGGATAGTCCAGATTCTGTGATATTTAACCTGAAATGACTTTTCCAAAAGAGTTTCTTCCTCTGTATTTTTTATCTATACTCATTACAATCTGTCTACTTAAAAAAGTTGTCGCAGACAATTTGTCCCTAATGTACTTAATTTCTTTCTCTTATCTGTATAGAGTATGTGAGATGTTGATTAGACCTGAACCTAATCTAACTCTGATACAGGGGTTACTTTGTCAAAATTTATGAAGTTGACCTCTCCTCTCTAAGCAATCTTTACCTCCTCACGGACTCATTTTACAAGAGCCCCTAGCTAGTATTATCCCTGCTGTGCACTAACAATCCAGGAAATTTAGTATTGTCTTCTCTCTTTGGGGCCCCAAGATATTAACTAGATGTGGTATGATATAAAAGACAGAACACTGGACTAGGAGGAATCAGATTAGGTCCGGTTTATTTTTTACTTTAATTAACTGTGTGACCTTGAAAAAGCCCCTTCAGGTCTCTAAACTTGAATTCTCATTAATAAAATGAATATAATACATTAGATAATCTCTAGAGTTTCTACAATATTCTAGTTATGACTAAGTAGATATATCCTGGGGAGTTACCAGAGGCATATAGAGAGGTCATTAAATCACAGATCTAGAGTTATATGGAACCTCAGAGGCCACTTAGTTTAAATATTTCATTTGACAAATAAAGAAACAAATCCAGGAAAGTTAAATGAATTGTTCAAGGTCACATGGTCAATTTTCTAGGCAGAATTTGAGCCAAGATCTTTCTGACTCCAAATTCTAACTACTATAAGCATGGTGCTTCCATGTAGACTATAGAAAGGAAATTAGTAAGGTTCCCAAGGACATATACTGCACTTTTTGAGTGGCATTCTAGAGCCATGTCCCTATTATTCACCACCCCTTTATCACCCAGCTCATTGGTAACTAATAATTGGTGTCTTTCCAGGACACCACATGAATAATATTTGCTTTCTCTCTTTCTTACCTTAGAAAGATTCCTTCCTCTTCTTCCAATTTTAGTCAGTCACTAAGTATCATCAATGCTTCTTTACTAATAAATCTCAAATTCATCTTTTCTTTCCCATTCCTACTATCATTATTTCAATTCAGGCCTTTATGTATTATAAGACTATAGAACACAAACATATACCACAACTTTGAATGATTTTGAGAAAATAAGTCATTTTGACTATTATAAATACTCAAAGTTAACTATAAAGAACTTAAGAAAAAAGATGCTATCTGCATCCAGAGAAAGAATTGTTAAGTAGAAGTATATATAGAATAATTTTATATATGTGTTTATTTTTATCTAGTGGCCATATTTAGAGTGGGGAGAAAGATAAAAAAAGGAGAAAAAAAAATTTAAATGATAATTCTGCTGTAAATTTGAAAGGAATAACAAATTGTGCCTAGTAAGTTTGCAGTTTCATGAGCAATAATCTTTTTATTGAATTATTATTTGGAAATGCTTATTTTATTTCATAAATTAAAAATAAAATAATTTTTTAGAAATTAAATATTTTTAAATTTTAATTTAAAAATTTTAATTTTTTTAAAAGGCTATAAACAATATTATAATTTTTGGTAGCTTTTGTTTTATAACTGGACATTAATAATGGCCTCCTAACTTCTCTCTCTGTTTCTAGTCTCCCTTCCCACTTCTAAACTTCTAATTTATCTTATGTACTACCACTATAGCCAATGATTCTATTTCAATCACCCACCTCCCTGCTCAGGGATGTCTCATAATGTCTCCTTATGTCACAAAGGATAAAGTCTCAACCCTTAGTATGATATTCAAGACCTTCAACAATCTGAGCTCCCCTATCACTCCAATTTTAACTATCTTCTCCTACTAGCCCTATATCACAGAATTAAAAGTTAAAGGAAATATTAGAAATTATTAGCAGGAAAATGGCTTTCTCAGGCTCTACTACTGAATTTCATACATACCAACGCTTGTGAAGTCCTCAAATAGACATCAATGCCCTCCTTCTCTGAAAGGAGTTCAAGAGCACTCAGAGTCAGCATCATACAATACATAACTATTTATTTCACTTCCATTAGCCTTCTGGCTAGTCTGTAAAATCCTTGAGAACAAACTGGATGCCTTTACTTTCTTTTATTCTCTCCCTCCCACTTCTCTAACATACAATAGTCCTGAGCACATAGTAGGGACTCAAACAAATGTCTACATGAATAATTGCATGTAAAATAGAAACAAAGAATTACATCAACTAGTTTTGCAGACCTGTTTACTTATTCCTTTCTTGTATGTACCTTATATGAAGCAAAGAATAAGGTTATTCATTAAGTATAAATGGAGAAAACACTAGCTTTGGAGAAGAGTCTTTAATTTCTTTTCTTTTCTTTTTTAAATTTTTTTCCTTGCCCAGACAAAGCACCACTGTTTTGTTTGGTTTTGTTTTTTTCCCAGTCATCACCAGAGTCACTAAGTTTGAAAAGTGGCCAAATACTGGTAAGAAACCAAGAAAAGCAGCAATGCAAAGGGGTACAAGTTCCTTCTCTTTTTCCTTCATTCAAACTTCAAGCAACTTTGAGAGCCAGTGGCAGTTGGTCTTATAAACATGATAATCAGCCTACTTTTCTCACTGATATTTTTCTAACCAGCCATCCAGAAATTGAGTTTCAAGTCAATTGAGAGCTCCAGGCACCAGGCCAGTAGGTTACCTTGTATAAAAGAAAGCCTTGAAACCACAATTCCTATGACTCCTTTGAAAGATTGCCTCAGCTTACAGAACTTTGCATTTATGTCATGTAGCTGGACTCAACTGAGCCAAACAAAAATGGATTTCTAAAACAGCATAAGGACTGAGAGTAGTAAAATCCACAGCTGAGATGAGATATCAGCAATCAAGACTACAGCATGATGGGCTGTGTTTTGGGGGGGAAGAAAGGTGGTAGGAGATGAGCACAAAATGAAACACTTTTAAATGTTTCCTTTTGGGTTTTGATCTTTTTAAAATAAGTTTTATTATTTAAAAGAAAGAAAATAAATTTTATTGTTTTTTGTTTTAACATTATAGTTTTTCCTGCTACACCACCACTAATTATCTCTCTCCCACCAAAGAAGTCTTGCCTCATAACAAATAAGAGTTAAACTAAACTGACTGACATTGTGACTTCATCTGGCCATGAATGTTCCTTTCTGTAGCTATTGAACACTCACACCCACACATGTATATACTTTTCTACTGAAAAGAAGGAAGTTCTTACTCATCCATTCTATGGGATAGAGATTGGGCATTAAAAAGTAAAATTCTTAGGTCACTATTGATTAGAGAAATGCAAATTAATTGGTTAGTATGGTAAAAAAAGAAAATGATAAATGTTCAGTGATGTAGGAAAATCAGGACACCTTTGCACTGTTGGTGGAATTGTGAACTGATCCAACCATTCTGCAGAGCAGTTTAGAACTATGCCCCAAGAGCTGTAAAAGTGCATACCCTTTGATCCAGCAACACTACTACTAGTTCTGTATCCCAAGAGATCATAAAAAAGGGAAAAATGCATACATGCACAAAAATATCTATAGCAGCTCTTTGGGGGGGGGGCAAAGAATTGGAAATTGAGGGGATGCCCATCAATTTGGGAATGGCTGAATAAGTTGTGGCATATGAGTACAATTGTTCTGCAAGAAATGATGAGCAGGCAGATTTCAGTAAAACCTGGAAAGATTTACATCAAATGATGCTGAGAACATTGTACATAGTAACTACAAGATTATATGATCTACTATGATAAACTTAGCTCTTCTCAACAATACAGTGTTCCAAGACAATTCCAAAAGACTTGTGATGAAAAATGTTATCCATATCCAGAGGAAAACTATGAAGTCTGAATATAGATTAAAGCACGCTTTTTTCATTTTTTAAAAATTTTGTTTGTTTGTTTTCTTTCTTATGGTTTTTCTTTTTCTTTTCTTTTCTTTTTTTTTTTTTGAGTCTTCTTTTACAACATTACTGATGAGGAAATACATTTAACATGATTGTATATGTATCACCTATATCAGATTACTTGTTGTCTTGGGGAGGGAGGGAGAAAAATTTGGAATTCAAAATCTTACAAAAACTGTCTTTAGGGGGGCAGCTAGATGGCAGCTAGGTGGCACAGTAGATAGAGCACCAGCCCTGAAGTCAGAAGGACCTGAGTTCAAATCTAGTCTCAGACACTTAACACTTCCTAGCTGTGTGACCCTAGGCAAGTCACTTAACCCCAATTGCCTCAGCAAAAAAAAAAGAAAAAAAAAGAAAAGAAAACTAACTTTACCTGCAATTGGAAAAAAAAAAATATTACCAATTAAAAAAAAGAAGTGGAAGTGGCTGCATCTGGAAATAGTGTGCTTCTTTTCCTTGAAGGACTTTAAGAAGATATTATCACTAGATGCATGTGTGTGAGTGGGAATTTTTTGTTGCATGTGGGTAGAAAGAGATGGTCAGTGAGCTGCCTTTCAACTTTGCAATTCTGTTATTCTTTTTTGTTGGAACAGAAAAGAAGCAGTCTTCTGTGGCAACTAGGAGAAGTATATTCAGAATGACAAAGGGCTTGCATTCTCTGCTATGGTGGCCAGCAAGTATTTCACTAAGTCAGGCTCAACTACAGGCTAGCAGATAAAGTGTAAAGGAGAAAACTGCCCTCAGTCCCCAAAGCACTTCTATCCAATGGATCCAAAGGGATAGATACCAGAATTCAAAGGGAGATAAGGAATCTACTGGAAAGGAATTCAGCTCAAAGCTATGAACAGTATCTAGATAAGTAGGTACAATGTATCACACAGAATTCTCTAGCTTTTTTAAAACTCAAAAGTCAAATGTATGTGTGATGCCCAACTAGAACTTGAACATTTAAAAATTATATATCTTATTGTTCTTGCACAGCAAGATAAGTATGGAAATATGTATACATATATTTGACTTGTCAAGTATTTAAATATAATTAACATGTAGTGCATTTCCTGCCATCTAGGGGAGGGGAAGGGACTAGGGAGGAAAATTTGTAATGGAAAGTTTTGTAAGAGTCAATGTTGAAGAACTACCCATACATATGTTATGCAAATAAAAATCTTTAATAAAAAAAAATTTATATATTTTAATATTTGAATGTTTCCAAATATTTAAACATTTGGTATCATATCATCTAGATGGTTCACTGAGCTTCTTGCTTTTCAACCAAATATTTGGCTTTAGGTGGAAATAATCTCAAAATCAACACTGAATCTACCATATAGGGAAGGAGATAACCCTTTTCCTAATTACACAAGGAAGAACTCTATCTCTGGTTCACAAGCTATCAATACCATTTCTATCTACATAGTAGATAACTTGGGGCATCATTTAACTGCTTTTTCTTCAAAGTGTTAACAGCAGATTTGTTGGTTGTGAATGTTTTAGCATACTTTAGTTGATGTGGATATATTAAAATTCTATATAAAGGGTGTCAGTCAATAAGCATTTATTAAGTACTTCCTATGTGTCAGGTACTATGCTAAGATTTGGAAATAAAAATATAAATACAGGTGCTAGGGGAAGAGGGCATACAATGTAATTTACACACATGACTATTATAATGAGGAAACTATAATTTAATGGAAAAAGGACTTCTCTGGTTGTCAAACAGCTTTTTTTTTCCCCAGGAAATAAGTATTTTCCCTTAAGATATCAGTCATTTTCTTATAACTAATTTTTCTATCTATAAAATGGAGATGATGATAATACCCACCCACCTACCAATTTCCAACAATGGTAAGGATCAAGTGAAATAATATATGTGGAAATGCTTTTTAAAAGTTCAAAATTGAGCATATTGGGTTTTTTTCCCATTGAGCATTTTTCTTTCCTTCCCACTGCTCCCTCCTTTAACAAAAGACAAACAAACAAAACTTGTAACAAATATGTATAGTCAAGAAAAAAAAAAGTTCCATATTGATCATGTTGAAAAAATTTATCTCATTCTGCATGTAAAGTCCATCATCTCATTATTAGGAGATGGTTAAGCATGTGTCATTATCAGACCTTTGGAATCATGGCTGGTCAAATTTGAACTCAGGTCTTCCTGAAGCTAGGCTTGGTCACTGAGTCACCTTTCTGCCCTTTATCTTTAAAATGTTGTATAAAATAGCCTGGTTCTGCTTTCTTCACTTTCTTTCAGTTTCTACAAATCTTCCCAGGTTTCTCTACTCCAGACATAATAATATTCTATTTCATTCATATTCCATAATTAATTCAGTCATTTCCTAACTGATAAACCATTCTTTAGGTTTTAGATCTTTGTCACTACAAAAAGAACTGCTATAGATATGTATGTAAACATGAGTCTTTTGCCATTTTTTTTCATCTATTTTCGGTTTAGGCCTAGTTTAAAAAAAAAAAAAAAAAAAAAAAGAATTTCTTTTGCCACTTTTCACAACCACACAGTTGATTGAAAGGAGCAAAGAATCTGAAATACTGCTGTGTGTACTGTTCCTTTATTACCAAAAAGGCAACAATAAAATGACTGTAGTACAGCAAAATGTAGCTTCACAGCATAAAAAGCATTCTCTTTTCTAGCAAGGATTCTCTTATGTATATATGAAGATTGTGAATGTTTTCTTAATAAATGCAACCAGAGAGATAATTATTAAACAGTTAAATGTATAACTAGAAATTTTGCCATCGAGTAAAAGTCACAAAGCATGCTTTCAAATCCACTCTATAATTCAGGATGGGAGGAAAAATGCAAGACATAAAATTAAGACAACTTCAATTAAGCATAAGGAAGAATTGGTTGCCACAGTGGCTCATACACACGAATATTAATAATGCCTGGCACTAGATATTTTTAATTAATGGTTCCAACTAGAGATGAAACTGAGTTAATAACTGGGTATTTCTAGCTGCTTAAGAATGTGTATGGTAAATTTTTTGGTTCCTCTAAATTTTGGTGCCCTGGGACAAAATCTCAATTGCTTTATCATAATTATGGCTCTGTCAATGTTTCTCCAATCATTGATATCAAGAGACATGTAAAACAGGGAAATATATGTTCATCAAAGATGTTTGTCCCTGTCATAGAGAATGTCTTATATAGGGTTTATGAGGAAGGGGGATTCCCTACACACACACACAAAAAAAAAAAATTAGTTTCTCTAAATACTCTTGTATGTAGATATCATGGTACCAACTTGTATCAAGCCCTGGAAAATTATTGGTTTGTTGGTTGTAATCTTTTGTTCTCAAAGAGGATCAAAATGTTAGGTTATCATGTTAGGTCAAGATACAACGCATCCAACTAGCTTATCAGACCAATGTGAGCTTGGAAGGGTCTACCACAAGTCTGCCACAAATAGTCCATATAAATATCTGGATGTCTCTAAATTTATGCATCTTACACTTCTTTTGAGTTACTGCAATTCTGCTTTGCTCATAGAGCACAGCATCTTCTTTGATGTAGATACACCATGTGGGCAATCCTATGCCAGTGTCTTCCAAGTCTCACAATTGATCCCAAAGTCTTTGCATTGCTTCCTCTGACCTCTGTGTGAGCAATTAATTACCTTATGTGAGTTCTCCACAAAATAGTCTTTTAGGCAAGAATTTGACATTTGAACAACATAGCATGCCCTCAGTGACTGAATGACTCTGCCATAGATTGAATGTTTGGCAGTTCAGCTCAGAGTATTTGGTATCATACCCTGCCAGGTGATCTTCAGAATTTTCCTAAGACAATCTAAGTGGAAGCAATTCAGTCTCCTGGCATGGTGCTGGCACACTGTCCAGGTTTCACAGGCACACAACAATGAGATCAACACAACAGCTCTGTAGACCTTCAGTTTGGTAGTTGATTTAATAAATTTCCTCACCACATTTTCCTTAAGTCTCCCAATCACTGAACTAGCTCTAGCAATGGTGTCAACCTCATTGCATATGTGTAGATTCCTAAAAAAGTATAATGCCAAATTAAGTTAATTTATCCAAAGCATTCAAACATTATAGAATTTTGGAATATTATAGAACTTCCCAAAAGAGGTCCATTAGTACTCAAAAGATAAGTCTAACAATTGATAGAGGTAAAACTAAATGGATGAAAAATTACTATCAGACCAGTCCCTGGAGAAGCTTATCTATTCAATTTTCAGACTTCTCACTCTGGGACTAAGAATCTTCATTCTGCCACAAAATAATTTTCCTAAAATTCAGGTTCAACCATGTCACACATCCCCCCCTCAGTGGCTCCCTATTATCACTTAGATCAAATTCAAAATCCTCTGTTTGATGTTCAAATCTCTTTGTAACCCAACTTCCTCCTACATTTCCAATCTTCTTATACCTTGCTTTCTACTACATGCTCTTCAATCCAGTTACATAGAACTTCTTGCTCTTCCATGAACAAGCACTCCATTATCTCAGCTCCAAGGATTTTCTCTGGTTGTCCCCCATGGCTGAAATGTTTCCCCTTCTTCATCTCTATTACTGGCTTCTTTCATGTCCCAACTAAAATCCCATTTTTCTACAGGAAAATCTTTCCCAACACCTCTTAATTACAGTGCCTTCCCTCTGTTAACTATTTCCTATTTATCCTGTACTGTACATAGCTTGTTAATGTATATTTATTTATATGGTATCTCCCTCATTAAATTGTGAAGTCTTTGAGAACAGGAACTGTCTTTTTCCTCTTTTTGTATCCCCAATGCTTAGCACTGTGTCTGACATATAGTAGGGACTTGTTAAATTTTTATTGACTGAGTAAGTGATATAAGAAATGATGGAAGAAATACTAGACCTATGATTTCATTGGACTACAGAGAACTTGCAAAACAGGAAGCTCCTCTATCAATAGATCAGCATTTTCTCTTCAACTTACTGTCTTAAAGAGTTTTCCAGAGTATTGAGAAATAAAATGATTTGTCCAATTTACACATCCATGCTAAGTCAAGTAAGACTTGAACCCAGTTCTTTCTGGCTCCAAGAAAATAGGAAGATCAAAGGAAACAAATGAGTAGTGAAGAAAACAGAGCCAGAAGAACAACTGACACAACACTAAATCTTAAGTTAAAATCAACTGAGCTCAAATGAAATGAAGCATAGTGAAAGAGTGCTGAATTTGGAGTGGCAAGATCTTAGTCCAAATTCTGGATGAACTATTTCATATCTATGTGATATTAGGCAAATCACATAACTTTTCTAGGCCTTTGTTTCCTTATTTGTAAAAAAAAAAAAAAAATAATAAAGAAAGGTCCATTCCAACTTTAAATCCATGATCCCATGAAATGCAATAACCAGATTAGGTCCCAAGCAATGTTTGATGAAACTTACTCCCCTTGAGTAGAAAGATATAAGATATTTCATACACTGTCAGATATATTTGGAGTGTTTTTCGGGTTTTTGCTTACAGTTTTTCTGTTACAGCTAATATTTGCATAATACTTTAAAGTATGCAAAATACTTTATATGTATTATTTCATTTAATTCTCACAATAACTCTGTAAGATAAGGACTCTTGTTATCCCCATTCTGTGAATGAGAAAACTAAAGCAAAGAGAGGCTAATTAACTTACTCAGAATCAAACAATTACTAAATAACTGAAACGGGATTTGTATTCAAATCTTGCTGACTTCCAGTTAAGCATTCTATCCACTGTACTACTAAGCAATGCTCTTGAGGGGAAGAAACATATCAAGAAATGACTGTGATCTAAAGAATAAAGTTCAGTTGTTTTCAGTTGTATCCAACTCTTCATACTGCCTTTTGGGATTTTATTGGCAAAGATACTGGAATATTTTTTGCCATTTCCTTCTCTATCTCATTTTTACAGATGAGGAAACTGAGGCAAACAGGAATGAGTGACTTTCTCCAGATTACACAGCAATTAAGTGTCTAAGGTCAGATTTAAATTTAGCAGTTCCTGACTTCAGGCTCAGACTCTATCCATTGTTACTCCATAAAGAGAAAAAGACATCACTAAAACTTTGCAAAAATAAAAATTAATCACAAATACCATTCTTGTTATTCTTTCTTTTCTGTTTTCGTGTACAAATGTTATCTATTGCAGGCATGGACTTCTTAATCTCTATTGAACCCAATAATAGCTCTGGAGTCAGAGGACCTGGACTCAAATTTCACTTCTGATGTATAATACTTATGTAATTTGAAGTAAGTCACAACATTCCTAGGGCTCAATTTCTTCATCTGTAAAATAGAGGCTGGTGGGGGCTGACCTCTCATGTCTCTTTCAGTTCTAAATCTGTGATTCCAAGATTGTCACATGATGGTCAAAAACCATACATGATCACTCTCATGTGAACATCTTCCTAGCCTTTGCTGTCCCCAAGAAATGGAATTTCTATTCCTTAACGTTTTCCTGGCCATTAGGTCAAAATTCCATCTGTTATCCTGACCAGACAAAACAAAAGTTAATTTAACTTCAATACTAAAGGAAGATTTCCTGATTCTCCTTCAAAATGCCCAGGACACCCCCCCCCCAAGTCAATATTTGCACTTGGGGGGGGGTGTAAAAATGGCTTTTGTAAACTTTTCTCTGGACAGTTACCTTTTAGGTAACTTTTCCCAAGGGCAAAGGGCAAAACAAATATGTTTCCTGTGAGTAAAGCCTGGGCCAGAGTTAAACTAAAAAAGTTGAAATTTCACCAAACAATCCCCTACCCACCCCACCCCAAGCCCAGCCTCACAGAGATGGGGAAGTGAGTGGGATAATCTCAGCTAAATCATTTTGCAGCTGGCCTGTTATTTTCCTAGGAGGGCCAAGTCCTTTTAGGATAACATTTGCAAAAAACAGTTCCTGGAGATGACTAGGAAGATAAGAAGGAAAACTTAGAATGGTTACTAAACAGATGGAAATGATACTTAGGAGGAGATAAGAGGAATAATAGGTATTTGGAGCTACCCCTAACTAAAGTAAACAAGCAGCCCCAACTTTAGGAGAATACATCCCTACATTGAGAAAGAGCAAATAAGAAAGGCCAAGATGATCCCCATCCTACTCCCTCCCCAAAAAAAGCAAGTGAAAATGAAAATCTGTCCCCTGAGCTAAAGGAAGTCCATCTATCTGTAGCCAATTCATCTCAAACATGTCACTGCTGTCTATCTTGACACTTTACTATAATGAGTTTCATTTTTACCCACAGCTTTAAAAAGCATGGAAGTTTAACTCTTCACCCCCTCAAGCCCACTTGGGATTAATTTGCGAAGTACTGGGTCTTTCAGGCTTGAGGAGGGAGCATTCAGATGATTTCATCTTCCAATTTCGAATCTGTCAAGCAGTTTTGAAACTACTGTTTACTTTCTTCAACATGCAAAATTTTAAAAATTTTAAAAATTAAAAAAAAAAAAAAGATCAACCATGATTTCATCACTTTAGAAACTCCAGGTAAAAATAGTTCTGAAAGCAAATGATGGAGGAAGCAGCATGGAAGACTCACATATTTGAAAAAGTAATTCCAATCACCTATTTACTATAGATTCAGTAAATTTCAGAGGTGGGAGGAACCTGAAAAAAAAAAAATGCCCTACCACAAAGCATGCAACAGTTAATGGTTCAGCTTATGCTTGAATGAAGTGACTCAGCTTGGTCCTTGGCACATAGTGGGCAGTTCATAAGTGTTTGTTGACTGATTAAGAGTTGGTTGATTGAGAGTACTTTGAACCTACCACCTCTAGAAGCACTCCCATTCCTCTGATCAATTCTATCTTAACACTGAGGAAGTCATTTAATCTTGTTTGCCTCAGTTTCCTTATCTGAAAAAATGAGGTAGAGAAAGAAATAACCAACCAGACACAACTTAAAACAACATAACTTTATTCTTTATACCACAATCATTTCCAGATAAGCTTCTTCCCCTCAAGAACTTTCAAAGTTCTATGTAAATACTAGCTATAACAAAGAAAATGGTAGCTGGAAAGCTTCAAGAGGAAGGCAACCAGTATGGTGAAAGGTTTTGAACCCAAATCAGATGAGGATTTATTGAAGGAACTGTGGATATTTAGCCTGGGGAAGAGAATGTTACAGGTCTTCAAGTATTTTAAAGGTTGTTACTTAAAAGAGTGATTGTACTTGTTCTGTTTAGCCTTGGGGGCAGAGATGGGAGTGATGGATAGAAGATATAAAGAGACATATTTAGGTTTCAGGCCTGAGGCTCTCTCACCTTATCATCTGAATATCCCTTTCCTGTAATCAATTTACTTCCTAAACTGTGGTGAACAGAATAGCACACAATGCGATCCAGGTAGGTTTCAACAGCTATTTGGGCACTTAGTGGATAGAGCTGGACCTACAATCAGGAAGAGGAGTCAAATCTGACATCAGATATTTATTAACTACATGACCCTGGGCAAGTAAATTAATTCTGTTTGCCTCAGTTTACTCATCTGTAAAATGTTCTGGAGAAGGAAATGGCAAACTACCCCAGTATCTTTGCTAAGAAAACTCCAAATGGACTCACAAAGAGTTTGAAATGATTGAACAACAAAAATGTTTCAGCTAGAGCAGAGAGCAGAACAGTGGAGCTAACAATTTTGGAAGCCATTCCTCTCTTATTTCAGTCCTAGGTCATTCAAAATTTTTGCTGTTACCTCACAACAATGACTCATACTGAACATGCAATCCACTAAAACCCCCAGATCCTTTTCAGATAGGTTATAAACTAGCCATGTTTCCCTGGTGTTGTATTTATGAGCTTCCCTTGCACCAACATTAGCAAATGCAAGAACAACATTTACTTTCAGAACTATTTTTAGCTGGAATATTCAGTTATGAGATCGCGGGGTTTTTTGGTGTGGGTTTCTTTTTTTCAAGTTACATATTGAAGAAAATAAATAGTTGTTGATAGGCACCAGGATCATTTCTGACAAGGTGTACAACATTTTACACCCAAGGACTCATACATTTGGGGGAGATTTTGGAAGATAAAAATTGGGCAAAAAGGGTTTTCTAATCAATTCTCAACTCAAACATTATGATGATGATAATGGCTAACATTTATAGCTTTTAGTACCTACAAGGCATTGTGTTAAGCACTTCATAATTATTATCTCATTTGGTGTTAACAATAACCTCAGGAGGTAGGTATTCTTATAATCCTCATTTCACAGAAGAGAAAACTGAAGCAAACAGAGGGTAAGTGGCTTGTGCGGGGTCATACATCTGATAAATGTCTAAGGCTGAATTTGAACTTAGGATTTCCCAACTCTAGACCCAGGACTCTATCCATTATACCGTCTTGCTGCCCCTTTTATCCCATTCATTGAAGAAGTTGCTATTTATATGTTTTGCAGGGAATCCATTGGTATAATGAATAATGACAGCCTTAAGTGTCTTTTTTGGCAATATCAGCAAAGCTGTCATTATTCACATTACCAATTGATTCACCTTAGAATGTCTATAAATAGCACCTTCCCGAGTGAATGAAAAATGAGATTTGATTTATAAAAGCTTGATTTATGAGGGACTTTTTAGAAACGTGTAAAATGTGCACAGACCATAGATGGCTAGTTTATCCCATAATAAAAACCCATACTGTCACTTCCAAAGGTGACTGAAATAGCCATGGAATAATTTCTGTCCTGGCAAAAATCTGGTTTAATGATATTTTCTGTAGAAACAAGAGGAGTGAGATAGTTGTCCCTTGAATTTGGATTCTGCGAATATCATATTGTAAATACTCTGTTCTTCAAGGCCCCACTGTACAGGAAAGGGAAAGGGAAGTGCTATCAGCAAACACAAACAAAAGCTGAGTCCCCTTAGGAGGGGCATGGGGCTTCCTGCCACACCTCCACTCCTGTAGCCCAGGATGTGATTCCCAGAGATAGATTAAGGAAAGTTATTCAACCTTTGTAAGCCTCAGTTTCTTTATCTGAAGAATGAGGGGGTGGTCTGGTCTCTAAAGTCCAGTAGATCTATAAACTAACAAGTCTTTGACAGCCTATTCTAGCAGTCCAAAGGCTGCCTGTTGACTGATCAAATGAAATAGTATTTCTGTATTTGTGTAAAGCTGTCCTAAATTCAGTGTTAAAAATATGTATAAAAGGTTTTGGGCAAGAACTGCCAAATAGATCATTCCCCCATTACATATGTAGCCATCCATCCATTGTTAAGTATCTGTTTGACATTCTTTTGAGGGGCCCAGAAATAGTTGGCTCATCCAGTGTGTTCGTTTTATCATCCAAATTTCTCTAGCAGAACAAATGAGATAGAAAAGTCGTCAGTCAGAAACATACTATTTGTTAAAAGGCATGTGAAAATAAGGATGTTTTAATTCCAAATACAGAAGAAGTTTGCCCATAGCAGCATAGCTAAAAACAGCCAGTTCAAAGAACTGCTAAAGATCATTCAAAACCATGAAGCATGTTTGTCTGAGATGAGCTCATTCAAGAATCAATCCCTATAGCTCTAAACTCTTATTTCTCTACCTCTCTAAAAGCATTCTTCATATTCTGCTTTGTAAATTCTTTCAGAATGTGTCCTATTCCTCTTATTGGCGTCCAATTTCCTTGAGGAAAAGGATTAGGTCTTTTTTATCTTTGTACTCCTCACAATGTCCAGTCTTGCACAGAGTAAGCACTAAACATAATGATATAAAACCAGTTATTAGTACAAGGGGAATTTGGGTGCTCTCTGTCTCTATCTCTCTGTGTTTCTGTCTGTGTCCCTGTTTCTGTCTGTCTGTCTCTGTTTCTGCTTCTCTCTTTCTCTTTCTGTCTGTCTCTGTGTCTTTCGGTTTCTCTCTCTTTCTGTGTCTCTCTCCCTTTGTCTTTCTGTCTCCCTCCCTTTGTCTTTCTGTCTCCTTCCCTCTGTCTCTCTGTCTTCCTCTGTGCCTGTCTGTCTCTCTTTCACTCTTTCTCTGTCTCTGTGTCTCTCTCTCCCCGCTCTCTGTCTCTCTCCATCTTACTCTGTCTCCAGTCTTTCTTTGTCTGTTTCCCTCCCCTCTGTCTCTCTCTGTCTCTCTGTTTCTGTCTCTCTGTCTCTGTTTCTTTCTGTCTATTTCTCTGTGGGTGTGTGTGTGTGCGTGCATGTGTGTGTCTTTTCTCTCCCTCTCTCTTTCTCTGTCTCTTTTCTCTCCTTTCTCTCTCTCCTTTCCACTAACAGGCCCTAGTTTACTCATAGGTAAGAACCAGTTTCAGTTCTTGTGGAACCTAACTGCAAAAAAGTAGGATAAGGTTCTTTTTCTCATACTTTCTGGTTTTTTACACCTTCCTCCTATGCTGGAGACCTTGGAAGAAACCAATTAAAGCTTTAATTTGGCTTATTTCTAGGGTCTCCTCAAAAGGGGAGGATAGCAAGATACCAAGTCAGGAATATAAATTGAGTATAGGTCAACTATTTATTTCCTTTACACATACAAAAATGCTTATCACAAAAGACAAGTATATTTTGACAAAGATTCAAACATGCAACAATAATTTATGACACTGTTGTACTTTCCTGGAAGGTTGATACCTAAAACATGAAAACATGGAGCATTTTTTTCAGTACTGAAGAACAAGCATTACACATTCACTTTAGTATCACTCCTGTGTCCCTCAAGAACCTCATCTTTTGCAAGGCAAGCTAAAGATTGGACTTTCCCTCCTGTTGTTTGTCATCTTTTCTTCCAAGAAGATCTATTGTAAATATAAGGGTTTCTTCTCATAGAAAAGTCTGCATCAGCTAAGGAATCCAGGGGCTTCCAAGGTTGCTTCCAAGATTAGAAATGTCCCTCTCAAGGTGAACATTGCCACCTATTCTCAAGAAAGAAAAACAAAATAGAAGAAACAGAGATCTGACATCCAGTCTCAAATTCCCTAAGGCTGGAACATATGCTAGCAGCCATGTGCAAGTAATTGACTATTTGTGGTAGAGGGGGAAAGAAGCTAGCAGTGTTCTACTCTTTATGAAAAATCTGAGCATAGTACTACCCCTAACAGGAAAAAAGAGGGAGGTCTTCAGGGAGAGGTCATCCCCATGGAGATCTACTTCATAAATGTAGATGGTTCATTCTGGCTCAATGGCCAAATCTCTCTATAATTTGGACACAGCCCTATCTTGCAAGCAATGGAGAAGAAAAGGGAAAGTGGAGGTAAGGATGGGATGAACTACTGTGTCATCTAAAAGTGAAAAACTCCAGTTAGGAACCCAAATACGCTTGGTCCATTGGAAAAGGTCAGGACAAATGTATCAACAAAAGGGACCCAACTCCAGTCATTCTCCATGGAGCATGATCAAACTGGAATCAATAAGAAGCAACATTTCCTCCTACTATACAAATCACATACAGATTTGTTAAATTGAATTGATGTTCCTAAGCAAGTGAAAAATCCAACATATCAATGCCCATTATTACCTTAGGGTAAGTCTTTATCATGTAATTTTTGAATTCATACAATAGTCTATGACCTTTCTCACTTCTGTTTTATCTTACACACAACCACAAAATATGTCTATTCATAATGACATTTTTCTTAAGTCATTTTCCTGAGCAAAAACATTCAGTGTCTTCCTGCTATTTATAGAATTCAGTGTTACATAGTGGTAAAAGGTCTGGACACAAAATATTCTATCTCCCAACTTCAGATATTTCCTTGGCTGTCTCATATACTTATAATACTCTCCCAACCAGGTTTTTTTGACTTCCTTGAAATCTCAGGTGGAATCTCATGTTCCATAAGAAGTATTTCACATATCCCCTTAACACTAGGTCCTTCCCTCTGAGATTATCTCCAATTTACCTTGCATATATGTAAATCTTGTTTGTACATCATTGCTTACATGCTATCTCCCCCATTAGAATGTGACGTCCTTGAGGTTAGGTTTTTGCTTTTCTTTTTTATCCCCAGTAAGAGCTTAATAAATGCTTGTTAATTTTTGATATCCAATAAAGCATAAAATACTCTATACCCCTGAACACCTATATTTTGAGAAGCTTTTCAAAGATAAAAGTCAAACAAAAAAAAGTTTTTTTATTAACACTTAGTTATTGTTATTGTTCAATTGTTTGAGACTCTTTGTGATACCATTAGGGATTTTCTTGGCAAAGATACTTGGAATAATTTGCCATTTCTTTCTCCAGCTCATTTTCAAGCCTGGTACTTTATCCCTTTGCTATCTAGCTTCCCTTGTAACTCTTGGTGTACTTAGATATTAAAATAGAGAGATTGCTCATCTATCTGTCTATCATATGTCTATCTATCCATCATCTATCTACCTAATTATCTATCCATCATCCATCTGTCTATCTATCCATCATCTACCCATTTCATCTATCATCATCTATCTCATTTATATATCTATCTTTCATCTCTCTATATCTTTTTCTAGCTATTTTTTGTTTGCACATTGCTGTTTGCATATTATCTATTCCATTAGACTGTAAGTTCTTTGAAGGGTGAGACTACTTTTGCGTTTCTTTGTATATCCAGTGCGTATCACAGTATCTTGGGGCAGAGTAGAAGCTTAATAAATGTTTGTTGACTGACAGACCTGGAAACCAAATATCTGGATTAGAACAGAGCTCTGACAGTTCTTTATTATATGGCAACAGGCCCAATAAATTCCCTTGTTCCCTACCTTAATTTCCCTAACCTCATAAATAGATATATATCATCATGCTGTAATTAATTATTAATTATATTAATCATGTTATAAATGAAGAAACAGAACAAAAGAGAAAAGCAAAAAAAATAAACAAATAAAAAGTAAAAAGTAAAAACACTCTCCTTTGATCTGCATTCAGTCTCCTGAGGTCTTTCTCTGGATTTGGATAGCATTTTCCATTATGAGTTTTTTGTCTTAGATCATTATATTTCTGAGAAGAGCTAAGTCAGTCAGAGTTGATCATCACCCAGTCTTGCTGTTATCGTTTATAATGTTCTGGTTCTGCTCACTTTGCATCAGCTCATGTAAGTCTTTCTAAATTTTTCTGAAATCTACCTGCTCATCATTTCTTATAGCACAATACTATTACATCATATTAAAATATCACAACTTGCTCGATCATTCCCCAAGTGATGAGTCCATCCTTAATTAATTTCCAATTTCTTGCCACCACAAAAAGAGCTGCTAAAACATTTTTATACCTGTGGATCTTTTTACCTTTTTTATGATCTCTTTGGGATATAGCCCAGTAGTATTTGTTGTTGTTGTTTGTCCCTTATTTTCAGAAGAAGATCATGACATCAAGGAGGTTTTGCCATGACATGCAAATGAATTGGATTTAAGTGAGAGAAGGCTGTGCAAAGTTATCGGTCTGAATCTCTCTTTCAAAGCCATCTGGATCCAGTGGCAAGAGACAGATCAGGACAACTAGAGATGGATCCTATATGAAAAAGAACTAGAGATGGGACTCATCTTTGTGCTGCAATTTTGTGATCTTTAAAAAATCAGACCAGAAGTCCACAGACTTGCCAGAGTTTGTGTATAGACATGCCTGGTCTTCTAGTAGTAAATACAAGCCCAAGTAGAGTCTACCAACGGATTGACTGCAGCCAACCAAGTGCTACAAACAAGGGTACAACCCATCCTTGGCTATATCAAATGTAGAAGTGAATTTGGTGGGAGTGAATGTTTTGTGGCCACTGTGTTAAGGCTGAGCCCACTTTCCTCAGGGACAAGGTGATATAGGGGAGTATGCATCTAATTCTGAGGAAATGGTTTCTACTTCTATTCTTGCTATGTCTTCTCAGTAAATAACTCTTTGTAAAAGCTGATTGGTCTGTATTGGCTCTCTTCTTCTCCCTTCATTCATTGTCTAGTTTTTTCTGGATATGTTTTATCTCCCTAGGGAGACTATAAACTCCTAGATTGTCACCAAGCACATAGAAGGACCTATCCTTTTTGAATTACATTTACTCTGGTTCCTTTCTCTGCTTTCCAAAATTATCAAAACAAGCTTCTTTTAAGGCTGAATGTCCCAAAAGTACCTGCTAATGGGTTACTCTTTTATATTATTCTGCCTGCAAGGTCATAGGTAAACTGATTTTTGTATTACCAATGGCTCTCTTTCCAAGTCTGTTGGTAACTTTATTGGTTTTGAATGTACTGAAACATTCTCTGTGTATAGTGGACAGAGCTGCCTACAAATGTGCAGTTTTCTGCAGATGGGCTGAAATTTCCACTTGAGACATGTGTCCAATCTTGGGTATTTCCTGCTATAACCCATAAAAATTCAATTTCCTGGGGAAACCACTGGGGATTCATAGCCCTGGAGGTTGGATTACTCTCTAATGAATTGGTCCCCTTCCCTGACATTAATTGTTACTATGAGGTCACAGTCAGCCTGGTAACCCCACCCCATAACCATAAAGGAGAGCAGGGCTCTTAGGGTTGTTAGAAAAGGCTTGGAATCTTCTCTTGGTAACTTGAACCTAATTGTGGAAGGAGGATTTTTCTCCAGCTAACCTGAGGTCAATGAAAAAAACAAAGGTTGCCTGACTCTGGACTCAAGCTTCAGGGATTCTGTTTGGCAGCTGAGCTCACAAACCAAGATGCAACCAAGATGTCCCCAGGGCACCATTTCCCTGAAACATAACACCAGTTGTGTACAGTTTTTGTTATTTCACCTAGTCATAAACCCAGTAATCAAAAATTATCTTTCTACTTAGTATTAATGGGGGGGAAATTAAATTGACTCTTCCACAATGATGCCTTGGGATCTTCAAAGAGCTCATTCCAGCTTCTTCCATCAAGACATAACAAATTCAAATAAGTTTTATATTTATGTTTTTGTTTTCACATCACATTTACTTACTTAGATATAACATCACTACATAACCAGAGTATGAAATCTTCCCTTATAGCAGAGATACTATATGAAGTAAAAGCAACAATGTGTACATTGTTAGTTGTACATATAGGAGTCTGTCCTAATTGCTCCAGCTCCCAAACACATACACACACACTCCTAAACCAAAGAGAATTATTAAGGCAGATGTTTCATTATCCATCCTCTGGCACCAAGATTTTTCACTACAATTAGTCCAAATTCAACTTCTACTTCTCTATTTACATTTATTTACATCATTAGGCATATTGGCAAATTGGTTCTGCAAACTTCACTCTGCCTTAACATATACAAATCTTCCTTATGTCTATGACCTCCTCACAGTTCAAAATTTTTTAATGGACAAAAATATTTCACTACATTTATATGCCATAACTTATTCATTCATTCACTTTGTTTCAGTTCTTTAATACCATAGAAATGTTACTATATGTCAATACATATATAGAAATTATATGTGTGAATATGTATATGTGAATATACAGTCACACACATATACAGATAGATGATGGGTTGATAGATGGTACAATGGATAGAGCATGGGACCTGAAGTCAAGAAGACCTGAGTTCAAATTCAGCCTCAGAGTGCCTGTGTACTCCTGGGCAAGGCACTTAACTCTGAAATGGCAAACCAATTTTTTTTTTCCATTTCAGGATCTTTGCCAAGAAAACCCCAAATGCTTTTACAAAGAGTCAGACACAACTGAATAACAATAAAACCTATATGTATATACATATATAGATATTTGTGTATTTATAGCCTTTTGACCATTGACCTTATTGAGGTATATGTCCAATTGTGGAGTTATAAGTCACTTGGGTTTTGTCACATAATTTGTCACTTATTCTAAACTGCTATCCAGAATAGTAAAATCTCTAAGATACTGTTTTCTTTTTGTCATTCAGATTGCCTTCATCTCCTCTGTATACACATACAGCCCTAGCAAGGAAGGAACCAGCACATCTGGTGAGCGTAGAAGTAGTGGGGCAGGGATACTGTTGGCTATGAGCACTTGCAGGAGGGTGGAGCTTTTGGCTTGGGGTTCCAGATCAGAGGGGAGAGCTGAAGTGAAGCTAGAGGCACCATCTCTCCACCCCACCATACATCTCACTAAAAATAAATAAATGAACTAACTGGCAAAAAAGAAAGAACTCAACCATAGAAACTTATATGGGAATAGGGAATAACCAAGTTCATCTTTGTACTCCAAAGAATGGTTACCTGCCCAGAGAGAATTTATAGAAGAATTCAAAAAAGACTTTTAAAATCTAATGAGAGAGATTGAGGGAAAAAAATTCAAGGAAAATAACAAGATTATGGGGGAAAAAAAGTTAACCACTAGAAAAGGAGATACTGAATCTTGAAGAAGAAAATAATTATTTGAAAATAGAATTGAAAATAAAAGTGGCCTGGGCAAGTCATTTAACCTCAATTGTCTCATAAAAAAAAGAAAGAAAAGAAAGAAAATAGAATTGGACAAGGGGAAGTCATTGAAGCTATAAGAGACCAAGAAATAACAAAACAAAATATGAAGAATAAAAAAAAAAAACAGAATGTGAAACATAAGTAAAATGACAAATCAGGATAATAGATCAAAAATAGAAAATATAAGAATAACTGAACTACCTGAAAGCTGTGATCAAAAAAAGAACCTTGGCACAACAACGCAAAAAATAATCCAAGAATATTGTCCTGGAATGATAGAGCATGAGGGAAAAGTAAAAACAGGAAAAAAAAAAATCCACTGATCACTACCTCAAAGAGATTCTTTGTGGAAAATTAAACACATAGGAATATTACTGCCAAATTTTGACACCCCCAGATCAAAGGAAAAATTTTGCAAGAAACAAAAAAACAAAATTGAAAACAATTCAGCTATGCTGGAACTACAATTAGATTTGTACAGGACTTATCAATAGCCACAACAAAAGATCACAGGTCCTGGAATCATATATACCAGCAATCAAAAGAACTAGACCTGTGGCCAAAAAATATTATATCCAACAAAATTATCCATAATAGTGAATTTTTAAAATGGATATTCAATGAATTTGCAAATTTTCAGGATTTTCTTTCAAACAAATCCAAATTTAATATAAAATTTAGCATATCTAATATCAAACTAATAACTAATATCAAAGATTAATTTCAAGGAACTTAATATGGATGAACTGTTTATGGGTTTTTTTGTTTAACATGGAAATGTAAAGGCTAGCATTAGTAATTGGGTAGCTCAAAAGAAAGATTGGGACAGAATTGAGTATGATCTGACTCTAAAAAGCAAAACTATTCAGGAAAGAGTAAAAACTGTAATTATTTATACAAATAAAATGCAGAGGAAGAATAGAGACAGAGGCATTAGAGGGGAGAGGAAGACTCATAATTCTGAATACCTACTTATATCAGCAATGGGTTAAATAGGCAACACTACATATAAACTATGAAAGGAATAGTACCTCCCTAAAATCTATAAAGAAATAAAGAGAGGAAGGAAAAGGAAGAGATAGGATAAGGCAGGATATAGAAGGATATATAGATTTATGGCAATGGAACAAGGTGTATAAATTAACAAGTAAACTTTTGGGATAAAAGATATGGTATAGAAGGGTGTGCAGAGTAATGGTAGTGGAATAAGGTATATAGATTAATGGGAAAGGGATAAAGGAGATGGGAAAAGGTAGTATAGGAGGAGGTGGGTTACAGAAGAGTATTTAAATTAATTGGAGTGGGATAAATTATGTACATTAATGGGAATGGGATAAAAAAGGGAAGGAACTTGTTGGGAAGAGAAGATAGGGGAGGGATCTATGAGGGGTTGGGGGAAGGTTAAATAATAGCAAAGCAAGTTGAGAAGAAGAATTAAAGAAGAAGAGATAATAAGAACAAGAAACAAAAGATATATAGAAATACTACAACAAGGATTAGGAGTAGAATTTATTAGAAAAAAAAGTTGGGCTAATAATTATTAATCTCAGAGTCAAGCTAAAAGATTCAATCAAGAAAGAAATCTACATTTTATGTCATCCATATTAATATTGTTTTAGATGCATATTTACATATAAGTAGACGCATATAGGTGTATGTGTTTGTGTGTCTGAGTACATGTGGGTATATATGCATGTAGGTCTATGTATGTGTGTATGTATGTGTGTGTCTGTGGGGTAAGTGTGAATGTATATCTATATAAAATGTGTGTATGTGTGTGTGTATATATATATATATATATACACATATATATATATATATATCTGTATTTAACTGTAATCTGCTGGGAGGGATAAAAGGGGAAAAAAAGAATAAAGTAATAAGTACACAGCAAAGAATAAAAGAATAACCTACAAGGAAGCAAAGAAAAGATGAACACTCATGAATATAATTTCTTCTATTATTATATATTCTTTCTTGAAATGGAAATTAGTTACATATTTTGAATCCTCCCTAATGTTTTGCTGGGCATATGATAATGTTTTGTTTGATTTGGTTTTTTATTTCCTTTTCTGTCTTTCTTTTTTCTATTCTGTTTTTTCTTATTCTGTATTTAGTTCAATAAATTAATTAAATATAAAATTAAAATAATTAGGTAAAGGAATTATTTTCTTTAAAAAAAAAAATGAAACTAAGGCAGCTGTTAAATGACTTGTCCAGGATCATACTTTGATAGCTTTTTATTCTTAGCATGAAAAACTATTCATATTCTTAGATGCTTTTGGGGAATGGCTCTTGGGTGTATTTTTATCAGTTTTTTACATATTTTGGTTGTCAAGCTTTTATCATGTTATTTGAGACAAATACTCTATTTGATGGTTTCTCTTTGATGTTGTTTGTGCAAAAGCTTTTTAATTTTATGTTATAAAAATTGGCCATTTTGACTGTTTTGATCTCCTCTGTTGCTTGTTTAGTTAAGAATTCTCCCCTTAAGCATGGTTGTGAAAAGGACCACCTTCTGTTTTCCTCTATTTGTATGTGTATTTGTATACTTAACTATTATACTTGGGTTGCATATCTATTTGGCTTTTATTGTGGTATGTGGTGTAAATGCTTGTCTTAACCTAATTTCTGCCAAACTGCTTTCCAGTTTCCCTAGTAATTTTGATCAAATGGGGTGTCCTTACCACAAAAGTTTATGTTCTCAGGTTTACCAGACACTGAAGTACTGTTTTCAATTATTTCTGATTCTCACTTATATAATCTGTTCCACTGGTTTCCTTTTCTGTTTTGTTAACTAGGATCAAGTTTTGATTATTGATATTTTATACTCTAGTTTGCAATCAAATTATGTTATACTCCATTCTTAATTGTTTTCATTATTTCTCAAGATGCTAGACATTTTATTCTTCCAAACACATTGTTATTATTTTTGTATAGCTCTAGAAAGTATTCTCATTGTACTCTGATTTGTAATTTTATTTAAATGTCATTTGTATTATATTGATGTGGTCTAATCACGAGCCCTGAATAGCTCTCCAATTATTTATTCTTATTTATTTTCACAAGAGAGTATTCTATAGTCTAATTCACAGGTTATACAACTGAGTGGAACTAAGAGATCAATGAAGACAAATGTTTTTAACCTGAAGACTATTAACTTTTTTTAATATATTAATTGCTATTTCAATGTAATTGATTTCCTTTATTATCCTTTGTATTTTTTATATATTTTAAAACTAGGTTTTATTAGGTCAACAATAGAGTCCATGATACATAAAACATTTAAGAACATTGATTCAAAGCTATCTACTCATTTTACAGATAAGAACACTAAAGCCTTAGCAAGCAAAATTATTTGCTAAGAGTTACATAGATTGTACAAATGAGATTTGAACCTAGTTCTCTGGTACCAAATACAACACTTATTTCATTTTTATCTCTATTAAGAAGGAGTTCCTTAGCATTGTACTCTATACTCCTCTTGGGTCCTTGAGAACATCCTGGAGCCTTGATCCAGTGTGCCAACAAAACCAAAATACCAAAAAATACTCAATTCATTCCCATGTTTTGAGATTCCTGGAAAAGCAAAGTGTATTCCTTTGTAGTTACCCATTGTATGCACATCCGTGGCTTCTTGGGATACCAGCTTAATAAGGTGATGATGATACTCAGGACCAAAATTGTGAACTAGGTGAAATCAGGTCTCTACTTTCACTAGCCTCTGTTTTTGTGCTTGTTTTTGTACTTTCTTCACTTTCTCTTTGGACCTACTTCCATTCCCTATCAAAACCTGCATTCAAATACTTCATTTTACATGAAAGTATAAAATAAATGACAATAGTTGAAAATATTACCCACTCCAATATTTTGCATTTTCAAGCCAAAGAAATTATACAGAATTTCGTTTCAATTTCAGTAATGTGCATGCTTACTACAACTATTAAAAAAAATAGCAATAAAATCAGAAGAAAAATACATAAAGAAGAGATCAAAAAAGACAGAAATAAACAGGGTAAATTTGTTATGTTGACAAACTTAATGTAAACTATTTTTAAAACAAATCACAAATACTTTGAAGTTTATGGTTCTATTATCATCATTTTAACATTTGTTTATTTGAATGCTTGCTTTTATCTATGATTAGTAAGCTTGGAATTTTAAAAATTCTTCTCCTATTTGTCTTTCCAAAAAATGAGTTTCAAATCTCAAGGCCTTAGCCAATGCAGGAAAGAAAAGAAGAAAGGGAGAGGCAGAGGGGAGGGGAAGTGCCTAAGTTGGCCTGGTAGGCCTGAGCAGTTTCTAAACAAAATCATCTTACTGATCAGGGCAATGCTATGAATTAGCACAGTGGTCCCAAATTCAAATTTCATGTTATCCATATTTCTATCACTAATCTGTTTGTACTCCTACTACTTAAATATTTGCTTTTCTTCCCAAAAATTCACTTAAATAATTATGTTGTCCTTTGATCAAAAAGCAAAGAACTATAAGTACCACTAAGGCCCTATGAAGAGTGATTTTATATCCTACCTGGATATCTCTCTGAAATAAAGATCAAGAAATCTGCATCTGGCTCCATAATCTACATGTGATTTTAAGGACACAACTAGGAAGTTTCAGTTAGTACCTATCCTTTGCATCACAAAAAAATAATGGAATATCGATGGCTTCTGCTATCCTTACACAGGGGAATAATGTGAACATTAATTATCCATTAATTCTCATCAGTGAAGCTGTGAGCCCTGGAGAGATAAGTGTAATGAGAGGTAATAAGCAGTAGCTACCCTGCCACCTGCTTTTAGAGCCTCAAAGTAAATAGAAAATGAGGAATTTGCAAAATTGTTATTCTGAAGCATATGCATTTAGAGTTTTACATAAAGGACCCAGAGATTGAGGGACAAGTCCTTTAGGGAAATTAATCTGGACTTTAGATGATATAGAGATCACCTATAGCATGGTATAGTAAAAAAAATTCCTTGCCTCTGGACCTGGGCTGACATCCTACCTCTGATATCTATTATCTGTATGACCATGAGGTCACAACTTCCATGAGTTGTCTCATCTATAAAATGAACGTGTTAAACTAGATGTCTTGTGAAGAGGTCACTTCTAGTTTTAGATCTAGGATACTATCATCCCATTATCAGTGAAACAGTAAATAATCACAGATCTTGTTGGTTCTCACGCCAGTTGTGACAATGTTTCTCTCCCATCCCCCAAATTTCTCTCTCTCTCTCTCTCTGTCTCTCTGTCTCCCTCTCTCTCTCTCAGTCTCTCTGTTTCTCTCTGTCTCTCTCTGTCTCTCTCTCTCTCTCTTTTTCTCTGTATATATCTCCCTGTTTCCTTCTTTCTCTGTGTCTCTTTCTCTGTCTTTTTTTCTCTG